>OVBI01001267.1:0-37343 GCA_900406495.1 Sisymbrium altissimum | reverse complement strand
ATCCCGAACGCTTCCTCTAGACCCATCACAATCTCCACCTGAAACCCAACCACAAGAGTCATGAGTATATGCACATCAATAACATAGTATTATAAACACAATATCATATCTTGTTCTCTACATATCTAATTGTTGATTCATAACCCTACTATAAAGGGCTCTGGAACAGGATTAATGAACAATAATTGGATCCACTGAGCAAACGGATCTAAAAGTGGATGGATGTCAGATATCAGAAGATTATGAGTACCGTATCGAGAGAATCAGCACCAAGATCAGCAAATTTGGACGCAGCAGTAACTTTGTCGCCCTCTTTAACTGCGAGTTGCTTGACAACAACTTCACACACTTTGTCCACTGTCTCCTGTTTTGCCTGTTTACCCAACAATCAAAAAGGACAAATAAATCTAGCTATCTGCAACCAAATTCTTTTTAAGTCTACCATAGAGCAGAATCACATTGTCCACTTGTTGAATTCGCCCAAGAAGTCAAATCAGATTAGCAAAACAATACCACTAATATCTTTTCCTGTAACTATGTTTCCTGAATTGGATGTAAGAGATATCAAATGGAATAAGGCAAAGGCTTACAGCGCAAGAAACACTCAAGCGGGTACGAAGTGGGCGAAGAGCAAAAGAAACATTGCTTCTTTTTCCCTGGCTAAAACATTTAACTGAATTAACAGCAATAGCCTGCAATCATATTCCAAAAATATATATCATTAGCAAAAGTCAAAACTCGGAATGCAAAAAAAAAAATCATTTCCACTTACAACAAACAGAAGAGAGGTTTTGTCTTGTAATAACAAGACCGAATAAGACAAGAATACAAGCAACTAAATCTATATAAGAACTAATCCTATCTATGTTAATTATATTCCCACAAAACATAAACAACAGCAACTAAATCTATAAACGAACTAACAATCAAGATATAAGAGAAATAAACGAATCAAGTATCAAAGAGCCGTTTCAACAATAAGATCTGGGAAAACGATTCTGTAATAAGATCTACTACCACTGGAAACTAGATCGCTTCAAAAAAAAAAATCAGATCTGTGATGATACCATTGGGCGAGGACGAGCCTGAAGGTAAGTAGATGCAGCAGCCATGGAAGCCATATGAATCCTAAAGAGAGAGAGACTAAGAGATCGGAGTGATGAAGGGAGGAGGCGGAGAAGACGGAGAGATCGAAGTAGTGAAGAGAAAGAAGTGAGAGAGTTTTTATAAGACGTATTTTCTGAGATTCCAATGTGCAGACAGACAAATCAGGCGTTAGTAGGTACTTGGCAGATCGAAGTAGGAAATATACAAATTAGTAAATAAAATAAAAAACGTATACCGCAATTATATACATACTAGTATTTTATACGAATAGCGCTATTCGTGCAGAGTTAAATTTTTTAATTCGTCATTACGCAAAATAACAATTTTTAAAATAATTATTAAAATTAAATTTAAAATAATGTTATTATATTTAAAAATATTATAATGGAGAACCGTTTATATTAATTTTCTCATGATAAGTAAGTATAAGATGAATACAAAATCTTTACATATTATTTAATTATACAAAACTCTTATACATTTTAAAATTTAATGTTTATTTCCAAAATAGAAAATCTTTAATGTATTTGGTTAAATATTTCCAAATAATTTTTGTTTCTATTATTAAAATATTTATTTATTTAATTAACTAAACCTAATAATGTCATGATTGTAAACAAAAAGTTTTTTGAAGTATTTTAAAACCTAGTAATTAACCCGTGTTTGCGGGGTGCGAGTGTATTTTTGTATTTTTTTTTAATTTAGTTTGAAAAAATTTTGGTTTTTTTTTTGTTGTGTTGATGTTCTATTAAATTTTATTGAATAGGATGATAATCTCACTTGATTATAAGTTTATCAATGTAAAAAAAATTGTTTTTTTTTTTGTTGATGTCCTATTAAATTTTATTGAATAGGATGATTAATCTCACTTGATTATAAGTTTATCAATGTCTGCATATTGAATTTTATGAATTACGTTTTCGATCATCTTGCGTAAGAGTGGATATCCGGTTATTCAGTTCGGTTAGATTATTCGTTGTTCCGCGAAATAGAAAGTTACTTTGTATTTTGTTATAGAAGTTCATTTTTTCTTGGAGTTAAAAAAATTGTATTATTAGTAAACTATTATTTTGTATTGGTTTAATAATTTAAGAGTTATAAATATTATATTATTGATTGATTACATATTTTTAGTATAATAGTTTATTAAATATATTTATGACATATAATATATAAATTGAATATTTATATTATATAAAAATATATTGTTTAGTTTAAAGTATATTCAGTCTCAAATCTTCTTTTGATGATATTGTGGAATTAAGGCTCTTTTAAATTTTAAAATATCAGTGTATTGGAACTCATTTATTTTATAGTGACAATTAATATATTAATTAAAACTTTGTTGTATGAGTTAATTTGTTTGTGAGCCATATTTTGTATATTATTTTAGTTTTTTTTTCGTTTTTTCAGCTTTATAAATTATAGATTATTGAATATGTTTATGAAATATATGAAAAGAAATTAATGATATAGAAAATTTTCATGACATTTAGCTAGTTCTAAAAAAGAATTTTAAACAATAAAAAATCGAATAAACTATCAAATTGTACATTGAGTTAGCAATGTTTATTTAGGTGATACACTAATTAAACCCAAAGATAGTGGGCCAAACATTTATACGTATGTAAATTGTTTAGATAAGAGAATCCATTAATAATATTAATAACTAACAAAACTGGTTAACACACAAAAAATGAAGTTTATCGTTAGCAAGAAAAGTTCTACAGCTTATCTTGATCGGTTTCTATGGCTTATTTGATCCTTAAAATTTTAATTGCATGTTACAATTTCTGAAAAAATTGGGTATGATTCATCTTGATCGACTTTCTATTTCTTTCTATTTTCCATAATCTGAAGGTTTGAGCCAATCTTCAAGTTCCTGGTTCTATTTTAGCTTTATAAGGTGGGATAAGCTTCACGATCCATGGGCTCTCGTGTTCAATCTTGTTTGTATTTGTTGTTTTTTCATCTTTTTATTGGGTATTGTTGGGATAATCGATTGAATCCTAATGATTTACTATGTTTGTTGGAGGATCAGCGAGCTTCTTGGCCAAGCTCTTTTTCAAAAGTGGATTGCTTGCTGGAATTTGTGCAGATCACCTTCGACGTACGTCCTTATATTTGGTCAAAATTGTATTGTTTTGAATTTTATTTCTGTTAAATTTTATCGGTTGAGCTCAAGTTCGAGTTCATCGATTTTTTTGGTATTGCATGAGATGATTTACTCTCCTCTTGCCTCTTCTCTTCCTCACAGGTTCTGGTTTTCTCTCCAATTCAGGAATCTTTCTCACACTGTAGGACTTGCTCTTACTGTTTCAGGTTTGTCTAATTTCTCTCTTTCAAATCTAGGATTTTGTTTGTAAAAATCATTCTTGCTGACATTTATGAAATTCCACCATTCTCTTGGACTTTTAGTCTAATGTTTCATTGGGAGAAGAATAGTTTCTTAATTATTAATGTGAGTTTCCTTATTGTCTAAGAATTTGAGAATGTTCTCGTTAGTTCTTGAAGTAGATATCACTTATGGGTCTGTCGCTGCCATTTCCTCAGGTTACACTAACCTTGAGCTGCTTGATCTGTTTGGGTAGGTTTTGTTCTTGCTTTGTATATCATATAAATATCTCTAGTTACAGTGGACAATCAGATTACTCTTATGTAAATTCTCTAGTTAGCAGTGTGTAAGATATAGTTACAGATTACTCTTATGCTCCCTAATTCTTCTTTTCGTGTTAGCAGTAATGTGATTTTTTTTTAGGTTAATAAATATAGTAATATGGGGAATCTGATGAAGGCTGAAGGATTAATTTAGGAAGTAAGTCTTATGAATTAGATCTTGCTGCAACACTGAAATAAAAGAATTGATTTAGTTTTCTTAAAAGTATAAGAATTGATATAGACAAAAAAAAATTAGTGCACTAACCTTTAGATAGGTAATAAGGTTTTGCAAAATTGTGGTTTTTACTGCCTATTTTCCTCGGTGGACCTGCATGATTGAGTTTTTGTAAATCTATAGGAGCTGCTAAAGCTCATAACCATAAATAGTTTGTATTGATAAAAAAGTTTAAGAAAGAAAATCAACGATAAAATATCTTTTTTCTTTTCTCATACCAGATTACATGCTCATTTTGTATAGTAACATGAATCTTTGTTCCCTGAAATCAAATAGACAAATGGTTTGAATATATTATAGATGATCATAGTGAATCGTATGGTTAAATTTATGGCTAAATAGATGTAAATATTACCTCTTGATCAGCTAACACCATTTACATGTATGCAGTATCTTGACTTGGATCGCAACGTTTTTGGTTAAATTTCAGCACATCAACAAAGAATGTGGTTTGAGGTATTTTTTCTTTTCCATCAAATGTCATATTTATAGCACATTGTGTCGTGTGCTACATCTAGGTTTAATTTAGTTTCCGAAAATATTCTCATTGTTGTGATACCTAATATTTTTAAATATTTGATTAAGATTCTGAAAATATTCCATTTTAAAAATATGTCGCAATATCTTTCAATTTTGCATTGGTTGATTAGAAATCCGAATTTAGATTTGGTATTCCGATATACTCTCTATTTATTTGAAAGCACAGTTAATTTCTTGTCTAGATTCATGGGATGTTATGGTTATTTGTTTGGATTCTGCTGATTTTTTTAAAGTAATATATAGTGTGAAGTATTTAAAAACTTGCCGAGATTTGCGTTGGATTTAAAACTCTTTCTATTTTTTTTTGTTGTTCCGTGATTTTTGTATAATTTGTCTTCTATTTTTAATAAGTGAGTAATCGAAGCTGTAAACCGGTTTTTCGGTTTGATTTTAGTGAATTGCAGGATCCGCGTTCTTTTTTTGTGGGTCTTGGGTCGGGTGTTTTTCTACTGAGTCAACTCAGTAAATTTGGTATGATTATATCCTAATTAAACTTATTGCCAAACAAAGTTTCTTTTTAGAAACAGTGGCATAGGTCGTAATTAAAACTTTTTTTTGAGTATTTTGAAAAGTGTACTTGGCAAATAATAATAGTAAGATATACATCTTACTATTATTCTAACAAAAACAATTTTTTTTGTTGTGTCACCAACAAAACAAAAACAATTTAAAAAGACTCTTTTATGTGATATAATTTTAGTATCAATCTCACACTTTCAGTGAAAATCTAAGAACATATCCATCATTGAGATATTCAACAAAAAAATCTAAATAATAAAATATAAATATTTTTAATTTATTTATTTTTATATTTAAATTTTAATATTGATAAAAAATTGAATCAATAATGAAATGATATATGTTCAAATATAGGTTAAAATATTAGAAAATAATAAATGCATTATCTGATTTGCCCAAACCAACTTTCTAGGTAAAGCCATGATAAATCCAAAGAAATACTGCCAGACAATTGGCTTTCATAACAACACATCATTCCATTTCATAACAACGCATCATTCCGCTATATTAACCCTCGTGTGCCACACTCTCATATCAATGGGGACATTGACGTCTTAAATGGGGAAGAGAGATTTAAGTAAAACACGACTCACATCATGCATAAGATGGTTCAAGAAAGATATTTTCTAGGCTATAAACCACCCTACCGCACCTAATAAGAATTAAGAAGCCTTCACCAGAAGAAATGGAAGCAGAGCTAACCAAGACCTTGAAGATGGTTGAAGAAGAGTTTTATGGTATGCCCAGAGAAAGAGGAATCCTAGATTTCCTTGAACTGTTGAGAGATGATATGTACACCGAGGCGAGTAAAGCATTAGGAAAGGGTATCTTTGGGAATGGAGAGCACCTCAAGAATAAACATAAGAAGCCAATGGTGGTAAGGAAACAAGGAGATCTCAACTCATTTACTCTGCCTTACAAGGTAAACGAAGTTACCTTCGACGAATGCTTATGTGACCTTGGAGCAAGTATCAATGTGGAATCCTTGATTACAGCAATATATCTCGGGTATCATGAGTTTAAGAAATGCCATAGACCCCTTGTGCTAGCAAATGGAAGCACGACAAATGCAGTTGAAGTGATAGAAAATGTGTCAGTCATGTGATATTCTCAACAGATTTTTTGGTCATCAAGATGGAATTTGATAAAAAAAAAAAAAGGATCCATGTTGCTTGGGAGACCTTTCTTGGCACATCTGGTGGCGTGATCAACTGTTAAAACGGGCTGATAGAACTCCATATGAGTCAAAAGAGAGTAATGAGGTTTGTTCCATTCAAGGGCGAGACTGAAAGAGCAAGTCTACTCCTTAAAGTCCGAGGGCAAAAGCATGGAAATGATCAACTCACCTCTTGATGAGAAGAGTAATAAGGCAAGCTTCAACAGCGATGACTTTGTCAATCTATTCAAGGAACTGGAGGAACAGATGATGGGACCACAGAAAGTAAACTCCCAAGGTGAAATGACTAAACAAGAATTTATAATCAACGAGTTTTTTAAAGGTATAGGTCTCAAACTAAAAACTCTGAAAATAGTGAAACTGTGTCTACTTGTAAGAACAAACAAGGAGCAACTCCATTTTCTCACTTTAAGATCAATGTTAAGACTTTTTTGACCAAAAGCAAAGGAGTAAAAGTAAGCAACGAGGAACTCCTTCGAAAATCCATATCTACCTTTGTGTGCATGTTAGGAAAGGATAAAGATCCTCTTTCAGCATCAAGGGGTGCCCTTTCCTCCAACACTATTTCAAAAGGAAGTAAGTGAAAGTCAAGTTAAGCGACTTTAAACAGAGTGTTCTTGGGACCCTAAGTTTATCCTTGTTTATAACGCATTTTCTAATTTTTTTTAGTTGCTTCAGGTGTTTTCAGTGGTCAACAAAGAGTCTCTCGGTGAATTCTATCAAGTCATAGTCAATCCCAGCTTGCATCAAGCAGAGTACATCAGAGGCAAGTTGGAGTGCAAAGAAAGGGAAGAAGCATGACTCTTACATCAAGCAAGCTGCATCGGCTATCGTGGTGTATCTCGATGCTGATCCAAGAAAAGAAAAAGAATATTTAATTCTTTAAACCCGGCGAAAGGTTTCCTTCCCTGGCTCGGTTTTTTGGCAATGGGATAAGGAATGAGTGGATAGGGAGCTTCATATTTTTCTGACACAAAGATTTACCTTTTCCCATCACCTTTAAAAGCGGCCAATGCATGCTCTTTTTTCCTTCATGCCACCTTTTTACCTCGAAAGAACTTAAAGCAGAACCACTCCCAAATTTTTTTAACTCATCTTCTTTCTTTCAAAAATTCGAACAACTATTATTTGAAATATCTTCAATTTCTCATCAAAACCCCAAGCTCGATCTGATCCATTTGAAGAATCATGCTGAAAGCTACCAGAAGCGGTTTTGTTGCTCCACTGCGGTCGAGAAAGCTGAAAAGAGAGAAGGAAAGAAGAATGCCACGAGCTCTTCCAAGAGCAAGAAAGATGACTCCGGCTATTCATAGGAGGAGATAAGGGCCACATTGGAAAGAATGGACTTCAAGGCAACAAGGTACCCCGATGTTCCCACGATGATGAGGCTTGGCATTTATGAAGACTGTCAAATCCTGTTCAACGTCATGGGCATTAAGAAGTTTACTAGATTCTATCATGTTCTAGAGAAGGGAATTTTTATTTTATTTTTTATGTTTAATATTTTGTATGAATAATATACTTATATAAATTGATATTTTCTATAATTATAACTATATATTTTTGAAAGTGAAAATATGATAACAAATTTATTTAATTTTTTTCATATTAGTTATTTTTTAATATTTTTATAATCAAAACAGATTTATTAATTATTTTATCTATCTTACAATTGTTTAAAGTTTTGACAGCATAAACTGTAAGAACCTGAAATTATAGAAAAATATTTAACATGTCTCACTATATAATTGAGTAATTTATATATATATATATATATTAACTATTTTAATATTTTCATTTTATAAAGTTACAAAATATATTGATCTAATTTTAAAATTTTTATTTTTTAACTTATTAATTTACATTTTATAAATTATAAAATTATTTATATTAAGTTTAAACTTTTATACATGTTTTTTTATTTTGTTAGCTGAAACATATTCAAAATTATATTTTTGTATATGTCTACCAATATTTGATTTCATGATTTATAAAAATAATCGATATATTATATTACTTAATTACATTTATTATTTGATTCAAGAGTTTAATATATATGACTTTATTTTTGTTTTAATTTTTAATTAATTAGGAAAGTGGAACCCATTATTTTAGATTATTTGAATATATGTTTAATAATTGTATTGTTTGAAACATGTTTAGTATAGATAATGTTATATTTTATAATTACCATTAATGAAATTTAATCGAATCATTAATATTCAGTTGTATTTTATGTAAACCACACATCAATTAAAAGTTTGTTTTTTCAAAATATCATATTTTAATATAATAGATGGAAATACCGTTCTCCTCCCTTACCGGGATGACTTTCCAGTTTCTGACCACCTTGAAGGTTCGGTTCTACGAGCCCGAGGAAAAGGAGAGATATGAGGGTGATGGGGATAGGTAGATCCTCTACAAGCATGGGAGCCACTCCTTCAGAATATCCTTTGCCGAGTTAGAAAAAATTTCAGGATTCCACCGTGGGCTTGAACGAGTTAATGAGTATGACATTGAGAGAGAGACGAGATAGATGCTCTGTGGGACACAATAGGAGTTGGACGTTTTAGACCAGGCGTGGTGAAGAGCTCCGAAATTCGACATCCAGGTCTAAGATATGTTGACAAGACGATAGCTCACACTTTCTTCTACCGTAAAGATTTGAGCACGGTGCATCTCAAGGAGCTGGAAATGATAGATGACGGCATGGCTGGTTTCCTAAGGACCACCACGAAGGTTCAAGCTCAGGGGAGGATAATGAAAGGTCGGCTTGATCACAGTCCTATTGAAGGAGATGGACAAGACAAGAGATGGCCTGTTCTCTCCATCAAGTAAGGCGCCGATATATTTCAGAGGAATCGTGACAGAAATACTCCAAGGTTAGAAAACACCAATGGAGGATCCCACTCATGGGAATGACTGGATCAACATCCCTTACCTGAAGGAGGTGCAATATATAGGGAGATCACAAGGAGAAGGATTAAAGTACCGGTTGACAACAGAGCTGTTATGTTCTATTTGCTCAACCCCGACGTCAAATCGATCCAAAATCCTTTGAACCTTGACTTCAAGTCAATGGAGCATCAGCTCTTTCACGGAGCCCCAGCTCAGTTAAGAGACGACATTGAAGAGGACCTTTTCGCTAACACCAAGGAGAATGAGGCATGAGATGAACCTGAGGAATGCAGCCAAGAGAAGCGAAGAACAAATGAGTACGGCTTCCCTGAAGCCGAGAGATCTTATTTCCCATCCAGTCCAGGAAGAAATAAGCACTTGCTGAAGGTGGCTAAGAAGAACATCAACACACTCCAAAGGTGGAACAAGTGGCAGGACTACAACACATACAAGATGTTCAAGGGCCTCAAGAAGTTGCAGAAGCAGTTAAAAAACACCTTCAATGGATCATCATTGCGCAAGAAAGAAGCAGAAGAAAGCTCAGAGGAAGCTGACTCGGGAAGCAAAAGGAGGAGGAACTCGACGAGCCCAACACCGCGACCACAATGGCATAAGCCGGATGCGGAACTAGCGAGGACATAATTCGTCGTAATGAGTGTGTCTCTAATATTTTTATAAATCTATAAATAAAAAATCTATAATTTTTTATAATTATATAATAAAATGAAAATAGGTCCATAATTCATCGTAATGAGTGTGTCTCTAATTTGCCATAAAGGAGCTCCTCCCTAATTCCACGTAAATGTGTTCGTCCCAAATTTGTCGTAAACCTTTTGTCTCCACTTTGTCGTAGAAGAAGCAACGTGTATTCGTCCTTAGATAGTTGTTAAGTATAACGACGCGTTTACATAGAATTATTTTACGACAAATTATGTTATTTCTCTTTTCTCCATAATTTTCAACCGATTTATGACGAACCTATTTACATCGCTTTTACGACGAGACTTTGTCTTTGTAAAGTTTACGACGAATTTATGTTGAATTTTGATTTATGATGATCAGTTAACGACGAAATGCTATTTGTCTCTAATTCCTCGTAGAAATGCTACACAACGAACTAGGAACGAATATGACCGTCGCAAAACACTAGTGTGTATCTTCCTTTTTGTCATCTATCCCGAAGAGCATATAAATGGTAATTCAAACATTAATTGTATGATATGGGAGGTCTAAATTGTGCATTAATTTTTCTGTCTCGTAATGTGAACTGGTAGACTTGTTTTCTTCTGGTAAATACTCTGTCAATAATTCGCGAACCTAATCCACTAACTTTTCATTTAAATTATGATCAGCCTTATTTTGCATGACTTGAGCAGATAACTGCAAGTTACCTTCACGACAACCATTGTATAATGACACCTTATAACAAGTCGTAGAATTTATTTGAATGGTTAAATATTGGTTCTTCTATATTTTGATAAATACCATCCTGATGATAGTTATCATAAAAAATCATGTTAAAATGAAATTCATCATTTATTATATCCACATATCCATCTTTTATTACCTTGTTCACTTCTACTACATTGTTCACTTCTTCACTCCCACTTATATATGTCGGATCAATATAACTCATTAGTAAATCCATATTTGATTTCTTTTCCATACTTATACTAAACATAACAATCTGGCATAAATTCTCTACTAAAAAAAATGATTCCAAAATTTTGCCCTCCTAGAGAAATTTTTCTTTTATGCAAACACTACAAGTAAAACTTACCGCTATTATCATGTGTTAGAGGTTAGATATTTGCAAATATCTTTAACTGGTCCACTCCCACTATTAACTATTCTGAGAAAATTTACATCACTTCATCGATCCTCTTATACATTTATTCCCAAAAATTATTATAATTGTAGTTTCCCGACATTATATGATCATATAATTATATAACTGAATTTGAAATATCAAATTATATAATTATCATTGCTTTATTTACTATAGTAAAATGAGGAGAAGAAATGGGTGAGTATTGATTATATATACATTTTTGGTGATTACATAACTATTAATAGGTATAGTCGCCTAAAGCCGGTGCACATACCAAAAGAAATTAAACGCATATTATGACTGATATTCGACTATGTAATGATCCGCCGCTGATGCATCCCTCAAAACCTGTACAGAGCCAACCAAACCAATGCCAACCATGAAAGTGAAAAATGTGAAGCTGAGAAGAGCTAATGAGACTGGCAAGCTGAGTTCAGCCCAAATGGAGTTCCAGATCGAACATTCCAGCTCAATAAATACTTGGATCACCCACTCAATCCATCCAGGAGATACCAGAAAGAAGAATCAGTCCAAAATTATTTCCCAAGACGAAGTTATGGAAGATACAACCCATAAGATCACAAATGGAGCTGATAAAGACCAGCGACTAGTAAAAACGATGTACCCACCAAACCAGGAAGAATTAAGAAAAAAATCCAATTGCTTTAGATTCTCAACTCAGAAAGGAAGCACTGAAAATTGGATTCAAATCAAACCGGGCTCAGACTTAGGAGATATTAATTTACAAGTTGGCAAACCCATTTCAGAGTACTATCCGCGACAAGACCAAAGATGGATCTGCACAGCCCAACTCACTGCATATCTGGACCTAATACCACTTGTATATTTTTCATGGATCTCTCATGGTTTCATAAAGCCAAAGAAACAACAAAATGTTTAAAGGAAGCCGAAGATAGCACCAATTCTCAAAAACCGGATAAATTGGTTATATTTAAGGAAATATCTAGACCAGCTCGGTTTAGGAGCATCCAAACCTATCTGTGGTGGCCAGGAGACTTTGTTTATCTTCTGGAGGTACTCTACAACACCTTAAGAAGCACCAGACAACAGAGGAGAAGGAGTAGCATATGGACCAACTTATCATATTTGAGACTTCACACCTTAAGAGCTAAAGACTCCACCAGGCCACAAAACAGTCCACATTCAGTCTTCATCAAATCAAAACCCGTCAATGCCACAAAATCATCCAAGGTAAAGTCTGATTTTCATTTGAATTATTTAATTATTGACTAACCTTTTCTTTGTCTTTGTTGGTGATCATTTTCTTTCCTTTTTAGTAGCGTAAGGCATGTGCTTAGCCAAATTTTGTGTCCATTAGCTAGAATTTCGTTTTGTAATCAACTGCAATCTCTTTTAAGACCCCATGAAAGGCACCAGCTGCTAAGACCATTATATAAGGTCCCTTTACAGCCTTGTATATTTTTCAGATTTGATGAAATAAAAACTATAACTTTCTTCAGAAAGAAAACCTTTGAAACTTAGAATAATCTGGGATTCTTCTTTGTTTTGTTATTGCTGTATCAGAGATCCCCTTCATAATCTCTATGATGCCTTCACTTCATCTCACTTGTGGAATCAAGTTTCATGTTTGTTTGCTGCTTGTGGAATTAACCAGCATCCATTCACCCCCATCTCTACCTTCTTCTGCCTTCCATTCAGCCTAAGGCCTGAAACTGTGAGTCATATAACACTGGTGGAGTCCAGAGTTGTATCATCTGGTATCAGAACTTTAGAAGCTCGTACTCATGTTATATCTATCCTTATTCTTTGTTTCATTGTTCCTTGTTTATTTTTGATTTATTCAAAAAAAAAAAATCTTGTTTGATTTGTTTTTCTGTCATCTGTTTTTGTTTATTTCATTTTGTAAAACTATATAACAAAAAAAAGTTGTTTTTGTTTCATTTGTGTTTTGATTCCATTAAAAAAAAAAATTAGCATCTTTTTGTTTCCATTATAGAAAACCGTGAGAACATTTTATTTCTATTCCGCCATAGTTTCCTAGTTTGTTTTCAGTAATTGCTTGCATCCTTAGAAAATTATATCATCTCATCATCCATTAATTCATTAACCAACCGTGCATTCATTTGTTAAAGCATTGCATTCAAAAAAAAAAATAATAATAATAATAATATATATGTCTTCCTAGTTTCCATATTTAGTTTCAATTATCATTGACTATTAGAGTTTCTTTTCCTTAGTTGCATTCATTTTTAATCTGGTCATACATCATTTATGTACGAATTCGATTTCAACCTCACGTCGTCTCTCTCTCTCTCAATCACTCGTGTGCAACCGCAAGATACAGAGAAAACATAAAGAACGACACAAAATCTTTTACCCGGTGTGCACCACACTCACCAAGATGGCAAGCTGCTATACTCACCGGAGCTGATCGATATCAGCAATCCACTAGAACAGCTCAAGACCGAGCTCTGATCTCTCTCTACAATGGTGGTTTCTTCTTCTCTAAGCTTCCGATACTAACAACACACCTAATCGGATAACTCGAGCCAAACGTACAAACAGATTATATATAAGTCAACGAGTAACAGCCGTTTGACTAACACGTGATATGCACGTTGAGCTGAACCTTCTTCTTCGCCTAGAGTGTCTCACACACTTAGAGAAATCCTTGTTTGGATAAGAGGCAACAATCCTTCAATTTCATTTAGGACATTTGGTTCATTTCATTATCATATCGTGTCAATCATTATTATAAGAGTCAGTCCAAGTTTATTAAAATTTTGTCTTTCATATTTGCATAATACTTCTTTCCCTGAAATCATTCATATACTTTATTTTTATTTCAGGTACAAAAAATGGAAGACCAGGACCCATATGATGATCCAAATTACATGGAAGACACATGGTCAGAAGAAAATGATGATTATGGACATAATGGGACAGAGGAGAACCTGAACCAGACCCACTAGACCAAATCAGAGACTACTCACAGCCAAAGGGGTGGTATGAAGAAGTAGAGGAAGAAGAGTCATGGACTGAAGGTGACAATTCCCAAGGAGGATATGAAGAAGAAACCAACCATAGAGAGTTAGATGAGCCTATACACCATTACT
The DNA here is from genome assembly GCA_900406495.1 of Sisymbrium altissimum. Lineage (NCBI taxonomy): Eukaryota > Viridiplantae > Streptophyta > Magnoliopsida > Brassicales > Brassicaceae > Sisymbrium > Sisymbrium altissimum. Next base: position 23,280 of record OVBI01001267.1, on the reverse strand, counting down.
CCACTTACTACATCCCACACAAGCTTAAACATGAGGTAACCTGTGAATATAATAATTCAGCTGATGAACCTTGTGTCTATGAGTTTTCAGGAGAAAGAAGAGACTATCTCCAGTGGGAAAAGACCTGGATGATTATTTTAGGTACCACTCTATCCCAACAAGCAGGACACTTCACTATTGTGTAGAAAAACTCAAAGGAGAGGCTAAAAGATGGTGGAACCAAGTGAAGGAAAACAGATCGTACCAAGAAGGGCCAACCATAAGATATTGGGGACATCTGAAGGATATCATGAGAAAAAGATATGCACCTCTCAGCATATATCAACAGAGCAAAGCAAAACTCAACTTAACCCAACACCAAGGTAAGTATTTTGTTCATAATAATGATCCCTTAAAACTGACGAGCTATAAGTGTAAAGACAGGGAATACATTGCTAAGAATGTTCCACGGAAGAAAGCTACAGCAACACTGAGTTCAAAAAGTAAAAAACTTGTTGTACAAGCAAGCGATAAAAGGAAATCAATGAAGGAATTTGTGACGAAATAATGCACTTGATCAAATCCGCAATGGCTGAGAAAGGTCCAAATACCAAAGAGAAGCATGACCCAGCTAATTCATGTGATAAGCAAGTAGTCAAGGAGCAAAAAATTGTCTCAACCTTTAAAACTGAAAAGGTACAAGCTAAACTGTCTCCATCTGATTGTAATGATTCCATGACTTCTATGATGCACTTGCCTTTGTCCAAAAGTGCCAAGACAGATGCAGGACCTAAGGACGGACAATTAGTTACATTGGTGTCAACTCCTTGCCAAGAAGTTCAGAATAAACAATCCGAGCATGAGAAGAAATCTCCACTTGAACCGTGTCCAACAAAGCTTGGACCACGAGTCAGACAACTACCAGATAAGTCATTTGTTCCTTTAAAATTACTCAAGGTATTCTGTTATAGATGTCAAGGCATAGGACATATTGCTAAAGTATGTCCAACCAGGAGATTAGGAAAGAACACATCTCAAGAATTTAAAAAGAATAGTCAAAGTTCTGCTAAAGTAAATCCCCATGTTTCTAATTTAAGTATAATGCACTTGTCTTTGTCAAAAGGATTTGATACAGGACTAGAGAAGATGGACAAGGAAAATCAAGTCCAAATCCTCATACAACTTTCTGAAGCTAACAGTGTAAGAACAAGTATAAGCCGGTTTACTTTTACTATTCCATGGTCAGGTATAGTGCACTTGTTCTTGCCATCAGGACTATATGCAGGTATAAATTCAAAAATAGAGTACAAGGCACAAAAGTTTGTAAAGAGCAGACAGGAGCCGGCCTTACTTAAGCAATCAAAGAAGCAAGATCTTGAATTGGTGCCAGCCACAGCTATTTTATTAGAACCCGAGGATGATCAAAGTACTAGAGGAAAGGACAACATCAAAAATAAGCCACCAAACCAAGCTAAGAACACTAAGAGTGTTGATCAGGTAAGTATCTCTTTGACTCTATTTGTTTCTCATGATGCTACAGCTGTTTTGAAAAACTTATTAAACATAGGAGAGCATGTAGAAACAACTTGTTTAAAATCCCAAGTGGAAGATGACTTTGCTAAAACTAGTGCTACGGAATTAGATTCAACAAGCTTATATTGTCATAAAGAATTCATAATGCACTTGTTTCTTGGCCAAAGTGTTACACTTATTTCAGGATCTAAAGGAGTAAAGCACAAAGAAGTTCCACCTGAAGAGAACTTGCTATTCAACCAAGTTGAGAACAAAAGAAGATGTGCACCAATGATGACGTCTACCAAAGGAGAATATGTTAAACCAGACAAGAGAATAGGATCATTTCTATCTTACCTGCTCTAAGGAGAGCCACCAGAAGTGCCAAAAATAACCAGGCCTCATACATATCAAGGTAAGATTCTGAACTCTCAAAGGAGAATGAAAGTTAATTTGCTTTCTACTGGTGCAGGAAAAATAGTTCTGAGGACAGAACTTTCACAAGGGGGAGAGGATGATGCATCCCTCAAAACCAGTACAAAGCCAACCAAACCAATGCCAACCATGAAAGTGGAAAATGTGAAGCTGAGAAGAGCTAATGAGACCGGTAAGCTGAGTTCAGCCCAAATGGAGGTCCAGATCGAACATTCCAGCTCAAAAAATACTTGGATCACCCACTCAATCCATCCAGGAGATACCAGAAAGAAGAATCAGTCCAAAATTATTTCCCAAGAAGAAGTTATGAAAGGTACAACCCAGAAGATCACAAATGGAGCTGATAAAGACCAGCGACTAGTAAAAATGGTGTACCGACCAAACCAGGAGGACTTAAGCAACAAATCCAATTGCTTTAGATTTCCAACTCAGAAAGGAAGCACTGACAATTGAATTCAAATTAAACCGGGCTCAGAATTAGGAGATATTGAATTTACAAGTTGGCAAACCCATTTCAGAATACTATCCGCGACAAGGCCAAAGATGGATCTACACAGCCCAACTCACTTCATATCTGGACCTAAGACTACTTGGAGATTGTTCATGGATCTCTCATGGTTCCATAAAGCCAAAGAAACAACGAAATGTTTAAAGGAAGCCCAAGATATCACCAATTCTCTAAAACCGGATAAATTGGTTATATCTGAGGAAATGTCTAGACCAGCTCGGTTTAGGAGCATCCAAACCTATCTGTGGCGGTCAGGAGACTTTGTTTATCTTCTGGAGGCAGTCTAAAAAAACTTAAGAAGCACCAGACCACAAAGGATAAGGCGGAGTAGCATATGGACCAACTTACCATATTTGAGACTTTACACCTTAAGAGCTAAAGACTCCACTAGGCCACAAAACAGTCCACATTCAGTCTTCATCACATCAAAATCCGTCAATGTCACAAAATCATCCAAGGTAAAGTCTGATTTGCATTTGAATTATTTAATTACTGACTAACCTTTTCTTTTTCTTTGTCTTTGTTGGTGATCATTTTCTTTCCTTTTTAGTAGAGTAATGCATGTGTTTAGCCAAGTTTTGTGTCCATTAGCTAGAATTTCGTTTTGTCATCAATTGTAATCTCTTTTAAGACCCCATGAAGGGCACCAGCTGCTAGGACCATTATATAAGGTCCCTTTACAGCTTTATATATTATCAGACTTGATGAAATAAAAACTAGAATTTTCTTCAGAAAGAAAACTTTTGAAACTTAGAATAATCTGGGATTTTTCTTTGTTTTGTTATTACTGTATCAGAGATCCCCCTCATAATCTCTGTGGTGCCTTCACTTCATCTCACTTGTGGAATCAAGTTTCATGTTTGTTTGCTGCTTGTGGAATCAACCAGCATCCATTCACCCCCATCTCTACCTTTTTCTGCCTTCCATTCAGCCTAAGGCCTGAAACCGTGAGTCATATAACACTGGTGGATTCCAGAGTTGTATCAGCCGCCGCACAATAGTCGCCAAATGATGATCCACTGCAATAATCGAATATTTGTCGGCAATTACCAACTATGCTCCTTCCTCACCTGACAACTAGTCATAAATTATTCATTAATTTACGACTACATTACCAACTACTGACTTTGGTTGTAATGGAGCGACTGATATGCACACATTTTTGTAGTCGTTTAACGAATAGCTTAATATTAACTAAATAGTTGCATGGCGATTAAAATATATAGTCGTTAGTTATAGTAACAAAAAATATGTATCACTCTTATTTGATCGATCCTGATTTAACCATCATATGGAGTTTTGGGAAGAAAGCTATCATCCTTCCCGTAAGTCTTTGTGTCCTTCCTTATTTCACAAGATAATCTCAATAATAGAAGATATCCAAAGATCCTTAACGAGAGACTGATCTCCATCTTTTTAGTTGATGGACATGTATCTTATGGTTCCATATATTCTATTTTCTTATAAATATATATAACTGATGCAAATATTTATAAAATAAAATTAACAAACAAACTTTTTTATTTTATCCAAAAAAATTCTGTTAATTTTATGTTTAAAAGTGAGAATATGATAATTTTTACTGTTAGACATTCATTCTTTAGAAGATCAGTGTGTTTTGAACTATTCAACACATAAACAAATCAATTGACTCAAATATCATATATAAAATTAATAAGACCAAATAAATTTTGATTTCATTCCATATATAAATATATAAAATTATTTAATTTACCATAAATTGTTTTGTAGTAATAAGTACATGTCAGAAATTGACAAAGTATTAAGTACATGTATACAATCAATTAATTTGAATTTAGTTCCTTAAGGAATTATGAAAAATATATATAAAGTCAATGCTTGGATTTCATTCTATATATATTTAAAATAATAAAATTTTCCATTGGTTGATATCATTTGAATGAGCATGTGAGAAATTAATATGCATGGAACTATTAAATGCATTATATAACTAACATTAGATACTTTGAATTTATTTATTTTTATATCATAAAACATAATATCAGAAAAACTTAGGTTTCTTACTGTAATATATATAAAAGATAGAATGAACTTTCCATTGATTAAATATTATTTGAGATAAAGTTAAAATCAACATGTATTCAACTAATCTATATATAAATCCGCTTATTTGAATTTAATTATTCAAAATCATAAAATCAATATAAAATCAATGATATTTGACTTCCATTATATATATAAAATATATAATTTGAGAATATAAGAAAAATGGACATGTGTTCAACTATTATATATATACAATTAATATTTTTTGTGCTATTAAAATAAACATAAAACAACAAAAATTGAATTTCGTTTTCAGATTTATAAAAATATGAATATTAAATAACATAGATTTTAAATACACTTTAATTTTCTATAGCTCTTTCCGTATGGTTTAGTTGTCAATTTGCCAATTATTGTTTTATAGCAGTTATAATTATTCTTCTTCTTGTTGACAAAAATAGTGTTTTTAATGGTATATATACACATATCATAATTAATAATGCTTCGATTTATTTATAAAAACAAAACTTAATAGATGTAATAACTGCCAAGAAAATAGATCCATAGTATGGATATTGGAAACACAGATCTCATCCTTAAATGGTATACTATTTATGAATTTATATTAATTTTAAGTTTGATAATAATATATATAGTATATATATATACAAAATACAAAGGACAGAGATAACAATATAAATTTAAATAATTCAACCATTTTTTAAAATGTATAAAATACAATTGCTCACATAGTTTTTAATAAATTTATAAGTACATTAAATATTTTAAAATATCAAATAGTTTGAAACAAAAAAAAGTTAAAAAATAACATAAAATTTGAAATGGAAGAAGTTAGTAACATTTTTTTATTACCATGAAAATTCCAAAAACTTTCTAGGCCCAAAGATTAATCTCACGAGGCCCATAGAAATCCAAGTTTTTTTGCCACTTAAGACGTTTATGGGTGGCTGGTAGGAATGGAAGTTAATAACATTTTAAAGTTTCGCGGGAAATTATTATCAACAGTAAATAAGAATACAAAAATATCGTGCGAAACACGGATTATCCATTACTAATAATAAATACAATATTTATATATAAATAATTGAAATACAAAGGAAAAATATAATAATATAAATTTAAATAGTTCAACCATTATTAGAAAAATATATAAAATACAATTGATCATACAATTTTTAATAAAGTTAAAACTTAAAAGTAACTTAAAATTTTTAAAACATCAGTTATTTTGAAACAAAATACAAATTTTAAAATACATATAATTTGAAATGGAAAGAGTAAATAACATTTTAAAATTTCGCGGGAAATTATTATTACTACTAAATAATAATACAAAATATCGTGCGAAACACGGATTATCCATTGCCAATAATATATACAGTATCTATATATACATATACTAAATACAAAGGACAGAGATAAAAACACTGCCAAAGTTTCGATTTCTCTTTATATCTATATATATATATACCACCCAACTCTTTCTTCTTCCCCTTACGTCAGAAGAGAAGCAAAATAAAAAACATAAAAACAATAATCCCCAAATTATAAAACCCTAGCTTCTAAATTGTAATTGAATTCTCTCTCGAATCGCTTGACTCTCTCTCTCTCTCTGATTTCAGGTATTCGTCTCAAATCCTTCTATGATCCGACCATAAAAAACTTCAGACTGCTTGTGATTACTGATCCTTATTACCGATCTGATCTGAAACAGTGTGATATGAACTTGGTCTTTTTCATGATGGGTACTTGTCTTTTTGGAATTTTGTCTTTCCCATATAAAAAAAATCGTTACTTTCGATGCCTTATCAAGAAAAAAAAAACCAATTCTGTTTTCTGTATTTTTCTTTTTGCATTGCCTCCGTTGATTATTGTTTCATTGAATTTGTTTATTGTGTCATAACACTCTTCTTATATGCCATTAGAATTTTGAAAATTTTGATACTTTTGGTTTCAATTGATTGTTTGTGAATTGTGATCGTTGCTTTGAAAGTTTGTGCCTTTTTGTAGGGTTGGCGAATATTTTCACTGCAATTAAGATATTTTGTGTGGCGTGATAGGTTTTGTTTTATATGTTTTCGTATCCCTGTTTTGTCCTTGTAGCGTCGAATGTTACCTGTTGTTTATTAGCCTCACTCTGGTCTACTCAATTCTTGTTTTTGGTTGGATGGGTTTAGATAATGACGATGTACTTGTGTTGGAGTTTCCGGTTTCTTGGTTTTAGCTCCTGTGATTCGCGTCTTTTACCATGATTCATATATCTNTTTTTTTTTTTTTTTTTTTTTTTTTTTTTTTTAAGAAGTTGGTGGGTCCTTGGTAGCTTAATTTAAAACCTTATTTGCAGCGATTACGCATTGAAATCTCCTTGTCTCTTGATAATGGAGCTACGTAATGCTAAGAACGATGAAAATGAGAAAACCCTTGAGGCCTCGGTTGTTGAGAATGAGAAAACCTTTGAGGCCTCGGAGAATGAGAATGGGGGAATGGTAGTTGAAGCTGAAAAGAATGAAAACGAGGTTGGAGAAACCTCTACTGGAGATGGTGAGAAGTTTGTAGAGGAAGCCTCAAAAGTACCCTCTGTTCTTGCTTCTATTGAGGAGAAGAAAACAGAGGATGATACTCTTGAAAAGCCCTCTGTGCTTGCTTCTGTTGAAGCAAGTTCTTCTGGAATGATAAAGCCGGAGGGATTAGTGGCAAAGAAGAAAATTGTTAAGAAGGTTAAGAAAATTGTGAAAAAGAAGGTTTTGAAAGGCACTGCTGTTAAGGTGGCTGGTGAGGTGAATGTCACTTCAGAGCCTTGTCTTGGTGAAAGTGAAAAGGAAACAAAGAAGGTTGCAGATTCTTCTCAATGTTCTTCTGGTTCTCTTGGAGAAGATGATATGGAAACTAAGAAAGAACTTGAAGAATTCGCAGAAGCTCCTGCAGATGATGATGAAAAAGTCTCTGGAGCCGAACCTTCTGCTGAAGAAACACTAAAAGAGGTGAAGGGAAAACCCGCTGGTAAGAGACTTCTAAAGGGGAAGAAAGTCAAAGCTGGTAAAGGAACTCCTCAGATGGAGCAGAATGACCAAGATAATAACAACTCTTTTATCGAGCATAGCAATGGCATTGAGAAATCAATTTCTCGGGAGGTGAATCCTAGTGAAGGAGTCCAACCAAAGAATGAGGACGAAACTGGCGTGGCTGGGGGAAGGAGACGCAAAAGGAATAGAGGGGGAAAACAGAATTCAGACTCGAGCAAGAAACAAAGGAACGAGGTAGTACCTGCTGCTGATGCAACACAGCAAAGTATGGAAGATGGGAAAAAGCAGCTTGTTGACCCTGAGAAAAAGGAAATGGATGGGCTTGGGAATGTAAAGCCTGCTGGATTAATCTTCATGTGCAATGCGAAAACTAGACCTGATTGTTTTCGGTTTAGTGTGATGGGCGTCCAAGAGAAAAGGAAGGATTATGTCATGAGTATTAAGCCCGGGATTAAGCTTTTTCTCTATGACTATGATCTGAAACTCCTCTATGGAGTTTTTCAAGCATCCTCTGCGGGTGGGATGAAACTTGAGCGCAATGCTTTTGGTGGATCCTTTCCCGCTCAGGTAACAATATGTTTCACCAATGTTTGTTAGATACTTCATTGACACCTAGAATACTAGTCTTTTCACAGGATATGAGTTTACTTCTCCTTCATTCTTTTGTCGGAATTTATCTATCTTATGAATCAGTTTGATGAAGTTCTGTGCATTTTCAGGTGCGCTTTAAGGTCATTACTGATTGCATACCTTTGCCTGAGAGCCAATTCAAGAAAGCAATAAAGGAGAACTACAACAGCAGAAACAAGTTCAAAACAGAACTGACTCGTAAGCAGGTAAAAGCACATTTTTTCTTCAGTTTTCTCAAATTCATATCATACTACCAACAGATATTCATCTCTCTGTTCTTCTCTTCTGTTATGGTTCTTAAAGGTATTCAAGCTTACAAAGCTTTTCCGGCCAGCTTCTCTCCCTGCACAACTAACCCATACTCTGCCAACCCCTGTTCCTCGTCCTGCTGAGAGGAACAGATCTGAAAATGACCGTTATGCTCCTGGCAGCAGCAGAGCTCACCAGACTCGCACTCATGAATGGAGTCGCAATGCCATACATGCTGCACCTCCTCCACGCAGAGAAGAACCACCGCGTAATTTGTATCTCAGTGAAAGGGAGTACCGTACGTACGGGTTGAGAAGAGAAGAACCAACACAGCATTACCCCGTTCTGCCACCTGATTCTTCTTACAGAGACCGTGTTCCTCTGGACTCGTACCGTCCACCTGTGGACCATGAGCGGCTTTTGATTCATGCAGAGATGGAGAGGCATGACCGCAGAGAAGTCCGTCATCTTCATGTTACTGAGAGAGACTACCACCCATATGACCATCTACCTTATAGAAGGGAAGTCCTGACTCGAAACTCGCCTGAGCCACCAGCTTCTGTGGCTGGTCTAGACCCTTACAGGAGAGACCCGTATCACAGATACGAGTACCGTAGTCCAGAAAGACAACCTAGGACATACATGGCTTCTTCAGGAAGACAAGACGATGACCTGTATTCTCGATATGTTACACCGGATTCATTGGCTGAGTACTACCGATCATCGCGTAATAGATACCCTCAATCTGAGCTTCTGCCTTCATCAATGACATCGCGGTATGCTTACTCGGGATCTTTACCTTATTCTCACCGCTGATTCCAGAATGTGTACTTCATTATCTCTCTCTGCCTTTTTCTGGAATGTAATTGCTGTTTAATGTATGTTGGACTGGACATGCATCTTGATTCTTGGTTTCAACCGAACTTGGACGGTTTCTGCAAAAGGAATCGATTGTAATATGGTTTATTAGCTGGTCTTTGTACCAATTGGCGTCGGCAAATAATATTTTATTTTCTTTCTCAGATAGTGCTAGAACCAAGAGAGCCATATACAAGTTTTTTTTTCTCGTGTAGATTCTCTCTTCACTTGAATTCCATTTGGCAAACAATATATATATATATATCCTCTGTATAAGAGTGTCATTTATGTTGATCTTTTTGTTCATTTTCGTCTTTATCTATTAAAACTTGTTTGTAAATTATTTGTTGGTTTTTAGATTCTGGTTGAGGTAATTCAGCATCAACAAATCTCACAACAGCATTTCTAATTTCTAAAAAAGCTTTTGACTTAGTTCATATTTACATAAGATCATTGATTTTCTAACTATAATTGATAACCATTCTAAAATCACTTTGATTTATTGTATAAAACAATAAATTAATGATAATTACTGTTCTTCCATTTTTTATGCAATGATTTGAAAATGTTCTAGAGTAAATTCAATTTTTCAGAAATAAAAGGATTTAACTCATACTTTAAAATTCTGCAAACAAAACTTTGTTGTGAAGAAAAAATATCAACAATTTTTAACATTGTTAGGGCACTTATATTTCAATCCATAAATTTTGATGATTTTTCCAGATACAAATTATTATATTATAACTATAATACCAAATATGATGGTTCAGATATGGAGTCGTAAGACTTCTAATATAAAACTGGATCTATCATATGGGTAGATTTTAAGGATATCCCAAACTATCTTTTCTCAGACAAGGGACTGTTGTTCCTTGGAGATATCATTGGTTCAGTGCAAAAGCTCCATCCAAACACCAAGAGATGCATCAGACTAGATGTTGCAAGAGTTATGGTCATTGTGAATCTTGAGAAACCTCTGCCAAACGTGATCTCTCTGACATCAGAGGAGGAGACTCTGATACAAGTAAGTTACTTGTGGCTTCCTTCCAGATGTGAAACATGTAATACATGAGGTTATAAGAGGACACATATTGTGCACAAATGAAAATGGGCTCAGTGATAATCAGCCGAAAGAACAGAGAATGAAGAACAGAAACACAAGTATGAAGGCTCAGAACAAGGAAGAATCAGTAGCTGATCACACAAAAGCAGCCGAAAATATAGCAAATAAGGACGATCAGATCGAATCTTAGCAGGACTGGACTACTGTTACCAAGAAAGGGAAAAAAGTCACCTACCAGGAAGAAAGAGGATACAACAAAGACCCGATTTGTAACAGAGAACATCTATTGTCACCATCTCGGTTTAATGTCCTTTCTGAGATTGCAGAGGATACAAGAAAGAGGACAGACAAATCGAAAATGAAAAAGGAAAATTTAACGAAGAAGAGGAACAAAGCTCGTCAGAGGAGGAACCACCAAAGCAAATAACACAGCAGAACAAAACTATTCAGACCAAAAAGAAGAAAAATCAGAAAAAGACAATGGCCTCTCAAACTGCAGAGACCGTTGCTCGAACCAAAACCACAACAAAGAAGTCCTCCTCACGGTGGAACTAATGATTATGACTTTTTTTTTTTTTTGCGTGGAATATTCACGGTCTCAACAAAATGGGCAAACATAATCGAGTTTGTCAATGGCTTTCAAATGCAACACTTTCTTTTGGTTGTCTTTTGGAAACAAGGGTGTAAGAAGAAAAGAGCACTCCGATTATAGAATATGTATTCCCTGGCTGGGAACCGGTTACTAATTATGACTACCGTCTCGATAGAATTTGGATAGTTTGGTCCAGTGAGATCTCTGTCACGATCCTGTTTAAGAGTCCTCAAGTGATCATGATTGGTGTTACATTGGTTCGGAATAAATATTTTATCTGCTCTTGTATTTAGGCATATAATTTCTGGAGAGATCATTTGACTCCATGAGAAGTGATTAAATAATGCAGAGAGCTTCTCAACACTGCAACTTTCCCCTGGATCTCATTGGAGATTATAACGTTGTCCTCCCATCTGCTGAGAATTCATGTGTTTCGGATAGATTGGGTGATCAATATAGAATGAGAGATTTTCAAACTTTGGTTCTAGACTGTGAACTTACTGATTTGGGATACATGGGACCTATGTTTACTTGGTGGAACAACCAAGAAGCAACCCCCATTGGCAAGAAACTAGATTGATCATTGGTCAACAACTTATGGTGTGAAACCTTTCATCTTTCAGCTGCCTCCTTTGAAGGAAACGGTATATCTGATCATGCAAGATGTGTGATAAAGCTGATTGCTGCTTCTTGAGAGAAAAAGTATCACTTCCAATTCTTTAATTATCTAGTTGACTATCCGCAATTTCTCGACATGGTATCTGATTTTTGGGAAGGAACTAAGTCAATTTTCCATTCTCAACCAGCTCAAACCAGATTCCACCGCAAGCTCAAAAAGCTCAAACACCTTATCCAAGCATTAAATAGAGAAAATTATGGTGATATAACTCAAAGAACTAAAACAGCTTTTGAGGTTCTCTGCAGTCGACAAAAGGAAGTACTGCAGAATCCTTACCCTAAAACAATTCAAGCCAAACATGTAGCAGCAAATGACTGGAACCATTTTTCTGAGATAGTGGAAAGATTTTTCCAACAGAAGGTTCATATCCGATGGCTAAAGTATGAAGATCATAACACAACAGTTTTTCATAGAGTAGTTCAAACTAGAGAAAAGAATGCGATTAGAAAGTTGCAGACCTTCACTGGCAAAGTATTAATAGACCCATATGGTATCAAAGAAGAAGCAGTATGCTATTACCAAGATTTTCTACAAGCAAATGATCCTCTTTAGGACTCTCAATCTCCACAGTCTCGTTTTTCCTCCTTAATTGATTATAGATGCTCATATGATATGGCTACAATGCTAACTAGTGAAGTCACATAAGAAGAAATATCTCTCCCAAAAGGTAAGACACATGGACCTGAAGGATACACAAAGGAGTTCTTTGTTGCAGCTTGGCCTGTGATTGGTTCAGAGTTGGTAATAGCAATACAATCCTTTTTCATAAATTTGTTTTATGCCCAAGGGCTTTAATGCAACTGGTTTGGTATTACTTCATAAGAAAACAGATGTTGAGATGATGAAAGAGTTCAGGCTTATCTCTTGTTGCAACACAATATATAAGCTTATCTCCAAGATATTAGTAGATCATCTCAAAGCTCTCTTAACCAAGGCGGTTCTGCCAAATCAAAGTGCATTTTTCAAGGGATGATTTTTACTTGAGAATGTGCTTCTAGCTAATGAATTGGTTAAAGGCTATCACCAAGACTCAATATCGTCTCGCTGTGCTCTGAAACTTCTTTCGAAAGCTTTTGATACAGTCAAATGGGAGTTTATCCAAGATATGTTGGAGGCAATGTATTTCCCTGGTATTTTCATCAGTTGACTTAGAAGTTGTATCACGATGACTTCTTTCTCAGTATGCATTAATGGTGAACTTCATGGCTTTTTCAGTAGCTCAAGAGGTCTCAGACAAGGTTGTACTCTATCTCCCATTCTATTTTTTTCTTGCAATCAATGTACTCTCTCATAAGCTGAACAAGGCTGCTCAGGAAGGAAATTTTTCTTTTCATCCGAAGTGTAGAGACCTAAACATTATGCATTTAAGCTTTGCTGATGATCTGATTGTTTCTCCCTGAGAGGTATCAATGAGGTTCTCAAAGAGTTTGAGAAGGAATCAGGACTCGCTATTAACATGAGCAAATCTGCACTCTACATGGCTGGCCGTACTTCGAATGATCTTCAAGAAGCAGCTTCGGAGCTTGGTATCCCTAAGGAACAACTCCCTATTCGTTACTTGGGCTTGCCACTGACAACAAAAAGTATGACTTGTGCGGATTATGAGCCACTGATTGATAGAATCCGTTCAAAGTTTATCTCTTGGACGAGTAGAGCTCTGTCTTATGCTGGTCGACTTCAGCTCATTCAGTCTGTTATAGCTAGTATTACAAACTTCTGGTGTTCTGCATTTAGACTACCAAAACATTGTTTTGAGATCATCAAAAGCATGTCTTCTGCGTTCTATGGTCCGGATCCCCACATACGACAGCAAAAACAAAGGTAACATGGAGTGATCTGTGTAATCAAAGAAGAGGGTGGTTTAGGTATTCGAAGAATGAAAGACTCATCAAAGATGTTTATCCTGAAACTTATATGGTGCCTCTTTGACAACACTAGATCACTATGGTTATCTTGGATCAGACACTACTTGCTTCGACAGTTGGGACATCCCGGAGAAAACAACAACAGGATCTTAGATGTTGAATAAGATTCTAAAGCTTCGCTACCTGGCTGCAGGATTCATTAAAAAAGAGGTAAAGAATGGTTCCACTACACAGTTTTGGTTTGATAGATGGCTGACACCATATCCTCTCTTTGATATCATAGGCGAGTTAGGCTTATGACTCCTAGGCATCCCAAGAAATGCAATGGTCTCAGATGCTATTAATGAAAATGGTTGGTAGATCAGATGCACTTGTGGCTTACACTTCCAGGAATGATTTCAACAGATTCACCATTCACCTCTTCTAGAGACATCATCGGGTACTGATATTACTCTTTGGAAACATAACTCAAAAAATTGTGCAAGGAAATTCTCTTCAAAGCAAACTTGGCATATGATCTGAGAGCAGAGGCAAGCAGTTGATTGGCATCACTCTGATTTGGTTCCCACAAGCCATTCCCAGACAAGGTTTCATCACCTAGCCTGCTATTCGGAATATATTTTCAACACGAGAAAAAACTCGTCAATGGGGGATTCACCAGTTTTACCTTTATATGGAGAAACAAATAAAACTCGTGATCACTTATTTATGGCTTATCCTTGCTCTTACACAGTTTGGAATATGAATCACTTTCAGCTTCTTGGCTCGCGTACCAACCCGGACTGGACTATCACAATGAACTCTATGATGCATAATCGACTAATAACGGTTGACAAAACTTTGACGAAGATGGCTTTCCAGTCTATAATCTATTGGAGATAGAGAGACACGAATGATAGGATTCATAATAAACCTCATAATTCCTCTTTTTTCCTTGGTCATATGATTCATAAAGAAATGCAAATGTGCCTTATAGCCGCGGAAGGGGAAGATGGAGAACTCTTAGCTCAATGGAACTCTTTCTCACAAAGTCACTAGCTCGAAAAATCGGTTTTGGATAATTGAAATCTTGCATACCTTTATATTTGGGATGTTATTTCTCTTTTTTAGCTGATCCTTTTAAATATTTTTAGAAACATGACCGTCCAGAACCTTCACCATCCATTTTTTGGTAGGTTTGTATTATTTTTTATAAATTGTTGATAAATAAGTGTTTACATTTCAACAAAAAAAAAAAAATTTCTTTCATGATCCTCTTTCTCATTCATCATATCAACTGCTGCTACATTATATGCAAAATATCATTGACGTCAATTTGCTTTTGTGGTTCCATTTTATTTCACATATGACCTACCTTATTGAGATATCTTTCTTGTCTCAGCCTTGAGTTTCTTTCTTTGTCATATCTAATGTCTTTTATTAGAGATCATTCATAAAATATTTATTATCTCGGTTTGACCATTTTTAATTTCTACTTCTTTTCTTTTCCGAGAATTTGGAACCAATATATATTAGCAGTTTGATATTGTCCTTCTGGGACATCAATTCTTATCGGAGTTTGTACAGCTGTTATATGTAACTTTGTCACTTCATTTGGGTCAGTAAATATGTCTGGCAACTGATTAACTCACTTAATTCTATAGATACATTATCTTTTGGACTTCTGATTCATATTCTTAAGTCCGAGGAACAATATAATTCCTTCCAACTCATTTTCTTTTCTAGCTGTTTATTTTCCTCCCCCTTATATTGGAAAGACTGACTCATTCTTATTTCAGTCTGCAAATCAAGTCTTACTTAGATCTTCCACGGATGGTCCTAGATTATTAAGTATCAATGGAGATTCATATCCAACATATATTCCCATCCTCATTTAATGATTCATCTTAAAGCTCTGTAGTGGAGCAATTGAAATGGATACTATACATCCAAAATTCTTAGATGGAAAATATTTGGTTTCTGACCTAAAACCAATGATGAGAGAACTGTTAATTATTCATTGGCTTGATGCAAATCAATGCTGCTGCATTTTGTGTCTGAACAAGTTCTTTAAATGTTCAGCACTTATAGGCAAAAGCTCATAAATTCACCAGAATTATTAAGATGCATAGTGGGTGATCAGTCCACCAACATCTCCTTGTATCTATTACATGAAATTAATAGATTTTAAATCTATTTTGGCTGGTGAAAGCTATATTATCTGTTTCTCTTGTGAGTAAGCAGCATATGAAAACTTATTTGAAGGAATCTTCTTGTTCTTCACATAGATTACTTTTTTTTTGCACCTTTATTGAACCGTAATGGTCTAACCGGTTTATGCCATACAATGATATATTTCGTAAACTTCTGGTTTACCAAAATCTTTTATCTCCATTCTATTAAACTTTGTGTAGCACTAATCCAACAGAGAATGAAAATAAGTTTCTCCAAGAGACTTCTACAGCCTTTAGAATTACTTGTGATTTGAAATGTATTTAATATTTCTTTACTTATTGTCTCAATATATATATATTTTTAAATCTCATGGAACTACCATATGAATGATTCATTAATCTTATTTTTACTTGGAACAGAATTTTCTGGATGTTCACTTACATAAAATTTAGGATTCTTTAACTCTCCCCCTCAAGATGATATTTTTGCATATTTTTCAATCTCGAATTGAATCCCATTTTATGTCATGCTAGGAACATGTATTTCATTTTAGATCCTTCTAACTTTTGAGACTTAGGAAAATATATGCAAAGTATTGCAATTGAATTCGCATAGGAAAGTGCTCTTTTGGAACATTCATATATATGCTCTTCTTGGGCATTCAATAAGCTTTTCATTAGCTTAGATTATACTCTTATACAATTTTTTCATCTTTAATTTAGATGATAGGAATATCTCTTATTTATTACAATTTTTATTTTCTCACTTCTTGTAAGAATCTGAGTTCTTAAAAGAAACTCATTGGTCTCAAACTTGATTTAACCATATCCATATCCACATTCACATCTTGAACCAGTTCTATAGCTTTACTCAACCAATTTTATTGGTGTGGTCTTTTTATTTTTTAGTATATAATATCACATTTCATTTAGGGAATAGAGCATAACCAAAAAACATGGGTTATAACTTTCATCAGCTCATTATTTTTTCTGTCTCAAAAAGACAATATATAATTACGTAGTATTTTTAATATAGCTCTTTATATGTTAATATGTTTACATGATAACATTATTTATGTAGAATATAGAGTATGTATTTTTTAACATCTCTGCATCATTGATTTTCTTTTCACAAAATTTCAATTTGAGAATAATCTCCAATATAGCTCTAAAATTTATTTAAAGACTTCAAGTCTTGTAATCTTTAAATTTAATGAATGATAATGAGCTTTGATAATGTTATATTCTAGTGATCATTCATAACTTTAGATTGCTCAAAAGAACTTGTGGATATTTTTAGTCAAGTGTTTGAATTTGAGACCCTCATTAAAATAGTGGTAATAAAATTTAATAATGAATATATATCATATAATATAATATAAGATATTTCATTAGAATTCTCTTAATCAAAACAAATTAATATTCATATAAATATCATTTTAATTCACTATGTTCTTACTATCATGTCATGAACATCTTTTCATTTACTAACTTTTCAATCAATTTTCTAAACAAAAATTAGATCATATATGCCAATCTTATCAAGGTTTAATTGAAAATGTATATAAAGTATTGATACATACATAATACTTATCACAATGGGAGTAGTGCAATAGAGATTGGAGATCTGATATGGGAATTGGAAACAATTTATGTTTCTTAGGTAATTAGAATCTTGTGAAAAACTCATCTTATATAACCCTAAAACTTTTTAGAGTTTCGCTCATAGATATCATTAACATTAGACATCAAAAATTTGGATCTAAATTCTCATTACTAAATCTAAATAGTGAACAAGAAAAAATAAAAATAAAATAAGATCAGTAACGTCTAAATAGTTAAACAAACATGGAACCATTCTGAACACTTTTTTTAAGGACTATGCCATGATCTAATTATATATAAATAGAGTTTAATTTCTATAATATATATTTCCATAAGAATCAAATAATCACATGATCACCTAGATAAAATTTGCATTTTTTAAAAATGCAAAAATTGAATGCTATACAAATTTAGCTTATGGACATAATTATTTATAAGCTAAATTAATTGATTTGAATAAATCATCAATAACAGCTATATCCGTAATTTGTGCAGTGACCGATCAGGATAACAGATTAACCTCAACTCATGGACAAAGCTACAAGCTCAAGAAGATTCCAAAACATGAACAAGAAAATAGAGAACACAAAGACATTTGTTAACCCAGTTCTGGATTCGATATGAATCCGTACATCTGGGTGCTTGACGGCACAAGCAAACACTTTCACTATCTTCTTTAAGATTGAATACAAGAGAATGAGTAATACCGAGATTTCTCTTTCTCTCTCACAAGTGTTTAGCTCAACTAACAAACTCTTCCCTCTCTCCGTCAAAAAGGAAGACGAAGTCCGGTATGCCAGAATCGACCCGGTTCAATACCTAATTCCGGTTATTACCTAGATCAATCTTCATACCAATCTAACACCTAAACCGACTCTGGTTATAGGCTAGATATACAAATGTTGAGTGTCACCGATCATAACAATCTCCACCTTGACACCAACATTCTGAGTTTGTTCCTTGCACCGTCAAACAATAGCCGAGGCACTAGCAGCTGGCTACTACGAGCATTGCTTTTGCCTGCTCGAACTTCTGAACTGGAATCACTTTCGTTAACATATCTGCAGGGTTCTTCGAAGTGTGAACCTTCAAAATTCTGATATCTACCTCATCGATCATGTCCCTCACAAAGTTCATCTTGACTGCAACATGTTTAGACACTGCCATGTGTTTTGTCCTCTCGTGAAACACAATATTCTTTGCGAGACATATTGCACTCTGAGAACCACACTGTACACTGACCACTTCTTGCTTGAAACCCAACTCTTCTGCCAACCCTTTAAGCCTAACCTTCCTTAATAGCTTCCACTAAAGAGATATACTCAGCTTCAGTTGTTGACAGAGCAACCACTTGCTGGAGTCCCGATTTCCAGCTGACCACATTTCCTCTTGCTGTAAACACGTAACCTGTAGTTGATCTCCTGCGATCCAAATCACGTGCAAAGTCTGAGTCTAAATAACCCTCAACTTCAAATGGCTCGGATCTTTTCTGGAAGACTAGGCCTACATCTTGCGTTTTCTTTAAGTATATGAGAACCCAATGAACAGCTGACCAGTGTGTCTCACTCGAGTTGCTCATAAATCTGCTTACCACACCGATAGCAAAAGCCAAATCAGGCATGGTGCCTATCAGCGCATACATAATACTTCCAATTGCATTTGAGTAAGGAGCTTCTCCTAATGGTACCTGATCTTCCCCCTCTTTGATGGATGACAGTTTAAACTGAGCTCCTAGATGTGTGGAAACTGCTTTTGCCTCATCCATGCGAAACACTTTAAGGATTTTCTTAATATATCTAGACTGAGATAATATGAGAAATCCACCTGTTCGGTCACGTTCTATGTCCATTCCTAGAATTCTCTTGGCTGGCCCTAAGTCTTTCATGTCAAACTTACTGTTTAAGAGTTTCTTCATTCTTTCTATCTCTGTCTTACTCTTAGAAGCAATCAACATATCATCTACGTACAAGAGCAAGTAGATATATACCTCATTCTTCAGCTGCTTGTAGTAGACACACAGGTCGAGTTCACTCTTGACAAAGCCGTTTTTAACCATGAACTAATCAAAGCATTTATTCCATTGTCTTGGGGCTTGTTTCAAGCCATACAGAGAGTTTACCAAGTGACATGCTTTGTCTTCCTTCCCTTTAACTTCATAACCTTCTGGTTGTTCCATGAAAATATCTTCCTCATAGTTTCATGAAGGAAAGCTGTTTTCACATCAAGTTGTTCCAATTATAGATCCAAGTCCACTACCATTGAAAGCATCATTCTTATAGAAATATGCTTGACGACTGGGGCGAATATTTCTTGATAGTCGATCCCTTCCTTCTGTGCATACCCTTTGGCCACTAATCTGGCCTTTTATCTCGGTGCTTCTACTCCGGGTATGCCAGGCTTGAGTTTGTAGATCCATTTGCATCCAATAACTTCTTTATCCTCAGGTACATCACCTAGATTCCATGTTCTATTCTTATCTAGAGAATTCATCTCATCGTCCATTGCAGCTTTCCATTTCTTCCAATCTTTGCTCCTCTTTGCTTCTTGATAATCCCTTGGTTCCTCAGAGTCTATTTCTTCTGCGACAGAGAGGGCAAAGGCAACAACTTAGTCATCGTTATATCGAGCTGGTTTGACGATCTCTCTACGTTCTCTGTCTCGAGCCAACAGGTAGTGACTCAGATCCTTTGTATCCTCTGTAATCTCGGTTTCTTGGATCTCTGAAGTATTTTCTGTAACTCCACCTTCACATTCATTCTCCGGAATAGTCTTTAAACATTTACCAACCTCGATAGAACTTGTAACTCCTTCTGGTAGATTTTCTTTGCTCGATGATTGAAAGCCCTTGATATCTCCTTTCAGCAAATCTTTATACATAGTGTCTTCAGTGAACACTGCGTTTCTACTGATCACACATTTCTTATCATCGAGCAGCCAAACTTTATATCCGTTCACACCAAGTGGATAGCTAATGAAAATCCCTTTTAGTGCTCTGGGTTTGAGTTTCCCTTGATCCACATGAATGTAGACAACAGACCCAAATCTTCGTAGATGCCTATATCCTGGAATCTTTCCTAACCAAAGCTCTTTAGGAATGATGAAATCATTTGCTGATGATGGTGTTCTGTTGATGAGGTAGACAGAGGTAGCAACAGCTTCATCCTAAAACCTCTCTTCTAGACCGGATTCATTTAAGAGGCATCTCACCTTTTCCATTACAGTTCTATTCATTCGCTCAGCAACTCCGTTTTGCTGAGGTGTGTATGAACAGGTTCTGTCCCTCTCGATTCCATTCTTCTTGCAGAACTCATCGAATATTATATTGCAGAACTCAAGTCCATAGTCAGTTATTAAACATTTGACTTTCTTGTTCACTTGAATTTCGACGAGGCTCTTCCACTCACTGAACTTGCTGAAGGCTTCGTCTTTGGTGGCTAGGAAGAACTCCCATACCTTCCTCGTGTAGTCATCAATAACGGATAAGAACTATTGCTTCTTGGACAGAGACAGTTGCACATTTGGCGACCCCCATAAGTCAGTTGCACATTTGGCGACCCCCATAAGTCAGCATGAACATACTTCAATACCTCTTCACTGTTGTGTTTTCTGATGTTAAAACTGAGACGCTTATTCTTTCCCATGATGCAGCGCTCACAGAATTCTAAGTCCGATATCCTCTTTCTCTCCAGAATTCCTTTCTCAACCAAGACCTTTAAGTTTCTGATACTGGTATGACCCATCCTTTGATGCCACAGAACTGTGTCGTCTTTTCTAACTGCTGAGTTTGCCTCTGGTTGAACAGTTTCTGCATCAAGTAAGTACAAGCTGCCATAGAGGGTTCCTTGAAGAGCTAGCTTGCCATTCTTGTAGAATCTAGTCTTCCTGTTTCCTCCATCATGCTTGAAGCCCTGCAAATCAAGTGAGCTAACAGATATTACGTTTCTTTTGAGATTAGGTACATACCTGACATTTGTGAGAAGCTTGACAGTTCCTCCTTTGATATTGACCCTGACTGTGCCAATTCCTTGAACCGTGACTGCTCTATCATCAGCAAGTAAAACTTGTCCACCAGTAATTTCTTCAAGACTCGAGAACCAATCACGTCATGAGGTCATATGATATGAACATCCAGAGTCAATTATCCATATATCTCTTGGATTCTGAGCTGATATTGTCAAAGCATCAATCTCTAAAAGCTTGTCAACCATAACTGCTGCTTCACCATGTTCCTCACTCTCCATTCTTTTCTTTCGGGAAAAGTAATCCTTTTTTATGTGACCCTCCTTTTTGCAGTACCAACAAGTCAACTTTGGTCTTAACCGAGATCTTGATCTATTCATGCCCTTTCCTCTGTACCCATCTCTTCTTTCTGGTCTGCCACGAACAGCATAGGCTTCACCACTTCTTTGTGAACTCAGAGCATCTTTGAGCTCTATTTCCTTAGACTTAGCAGCACTCGTGACATCCTCAATGGTTAATGTTTCTCTGCCGTACTTCAATGTCTCTTTAAGCTGATTGTATTGAGAGGGTAAAGAACTTAACAAGAGGATAGCTTGAACCTCTTCGCAAACGGAGACCTTGACTGCTCAGACCCGAGACCAACTTCAAAAATTCATCGATGTTTTCATCGATCGTTTTATATTCCACCATCTTGAAAGTATACACTTTGTGCTGCAAGTGAATCGGATTAGGTAGAGTCTTTAAATTGTATAACCTTTCCAACGCAGATCAAATCGATTCAGCGGTGGTATATTCCTCAAGCTTCCTTAGAACATGATCACCAAGATTCAAGATGATCATGTTCATAGCTTTCTCTACTCTTTCAGACTTATCGATCTCCATCTGCTGGATTCTTTCCTTGAAGGCATCCTCGCTTTCACCTTTCTTCATCGCAACTCCAGGTTCTTCTGCGGCTGATGATTCAACCAAAGCATCCTTGAGACCAAGTATTGAAAGATGAGCTAACATTCGTTTCTTCCACATCGAAAAATCTCCTTGACCATCGAAGCAAGCAATCTCAATCTTCGTCATCAAATCACTCATGAAACCTGGCTCTGATACCACTTTGTAGTGACCGATCACGATAACAGATTGACCTCAACTCATGAACAAAGCTACGAGCTCAAGAAGATTCCGAAACATGAACAAGAAAATAGAGAATATAGAGACGTTTGTTAACCCAGTTCTGGATTCGATATGAATCCGTACATCTGGGTGCTTAACGGCACAAGCAAACACTTTCACTATCTTCTCTAAAATTGAATATAAGAGAATGAATAATAACGAGATTTCTCTCTCTCTCTCACAAGTGTTTAGCTCAACTAACAAACTCTTTACTCTCTCCGTCAAAAAGGAAGACGAAGTCCGGTATGCCAGAATCCACCCGGTTTAATAAATAATTCCGGTTATTACCTAAATCAATTTTCATACCAATCTAACACCTAAACCGACTCTAGTTATAGACTAGATATACAAATGTTGAGTGTCATCGATCATAACAATTTGATTGAATCTATATTCAAAAAGTACGATCGATAAGGACATAAAGAATTATCAAACAATACGAACCCAATTACTAAACGTGAATATGTATCAATAAAGACATGAGCACTAGCAGCAATAAAGTATAATAACTGTTATAAATCAATTAGTGATGGACTCCATAACCGGCCCATACTTAGAGTTTCCCCTTTTCTTTATTATCTTAGGTTTTCCTTTTAATTGGTTATGTAAACCACTATATATATGTAACCTTATTCATTCATTAATAGAGACAGAAACATTCAGTTTCATAACACGTTATCATCACGATTGTTCTAAAACCCTGAGCTCACAAAAACCCTAGCAGCCGCCACCGTGAAAACATATCCAATTCAGCTCGTGTTCGTTGCAGCTCGTGGTCAGCTTGTTTTCCGAGGTGTTTTAGCTCCCGGTTCAATCCATTCAACTCATTCGGTGTTTAAGGTAAACAAAATCGAATCCCTAAAACATAAGATCAAATCTGACCTAATGAAACTAGAACCCTAATTTGAAACCCTAATTTCTGAAAACCCCAAAATCGATTTTATAAATTCCTAAAT
>OVBI01001266.1:0-38348 GCA_900406495.1 Sisymbrium altissimum | reverse complement strand
GAAGGTGACAAACCATTCGGATCAGGATATCCGAGTTGGGGCGTTACATCAACAGTCGAGAGCTGACTACTCTTTGTTTCATATGAAAAGAGGTAAAACTGAAATCTATATTCTTGTTTATGTTGATGACCTGATTATTGGAGGAAATGATTCTGGAGAAATTTCTAAGTTTAAGGATTACTTAAGAAGATGTTTTCACATGAAGGATTTGGGGCCGTTGAAGTATTTTTTTAGGGATTGAGGTTGCTAGAAATGAGAATGGTATTTTCTTGTGTCAGAGAAAATATACTCTTGATATTGTAAGTGAAATGGGATTGCTTGGAGGACGACCAGTGGTTTCTCCAATGGAACAGCAACACAAGCTTGCTTTGTCCAAATCACCACTCTTGCCAAATCCCGAGCAATACAGGCGTCTTGTATGGAGGTTGATTTATTTGTTGGCAACAAGACCAGATTTATTTGGCATATGCTGTACATGCTTTGTCACAATTTATGCAGACTCCACGAACTGAGCATTGGGACAGTGCTTTACGGGTGGTGAGATACTTAAAGGGCACTCCTGGACAAGGGATACTGCTCAGGTCTCATTCGAATTTGAAATTGTCTGGATGGTGTGATGCTGACTGGGCAGGCTGTGCTTTGACTCGACGTTCTGTTAGTGGTTGGTTCGTCACTCTTGGGAACTCACCTGTTTCATGGAAAACTAAAAAACAGGATGTTGTGTCTCGATCTTCAGCTGAACCAGAATATTGGAGTATGGCTTTAGCAGTTGGGGAGCTTAAATGGTTGCGTGCTGTGTTGCAGGACTTGGGAGTCTCTCAATTTGAACCTATGGATTTGTATTGTGATAATCAAGCTGCTCTGCATATAGCTGCAAACCCTGTATTTCATGAAAGGACAAAACATGTGGAAACTGATTGTCATGATGTTCGAGATTCTATCATGGCTGGGCTGATTCGTACACGCAAGGTGCACACTAAGGATCAGCTGGCAGATGTGTTTACTAAGGCCTTAGGACAGAAGGATTTTACAGCTATGGTGTCCAAGTTGGGCATTTGTAANTTCCTAGGTGGGGGGGGGGGGGGTGTTATTCGGAGAAGATATTTGGAGAATCTTTGGAGTATCTAGATATACTGTTTTAGATCATATTATTATTTGTGTATATCGTATCTGGTGATTTGATATTGTTGTAGATAGTTAGCTGAGATATCGTGAGTAGAAGAGAAGATCTTTTGTACTTGTATATATAGGCTGCTGAATAAGTTAATAAGATCACCGAAAACTTCTATAGCCTGAACCTTATTTTACAGTAACACCAAATCATGGGAGGAAGAATAGTCAGAGCCCCATGGTTTATCAATCAAAGAGAAGGATGCAGATGAGCTCTGTGTGATAACTTAGCGGAAAATCATGTCTTTGTGGTGCTTGCGGATTCAGTACTTCACTCGAGAAGTAATGAAGATGAAGAAGGCTCTCTGTTGGAGATGGATTTCATCCCACCTCGGCCCATCATACCTACAAGTTGGTTTGCCCTAATTATTACGAATAAGGCAATGTGCATTAATTCAAGAAGACAAAGATATGACAAGTCGTCATCAATTCAAGAAGACGAAGATATGGCATATCGTCCTTATTGGAAGATTTATATAATGAGGCAAGTCAGCATAGCAGAGGAAAAGAAGGAGATCCAACCGACTTGAAGGCATTTATGAAAAAATGATTTAGCCAACTTGTCATATAAATACATGTAATGGTCTCCCTTAAGGGACACAAAATAACCAATACAAAACACCTACTTTCGAACCCTAAAAGAAGAGTCTTGGAGAGAATTAATCTTAAGTTTCCAAAAGATAATCTAGGGTTTTTGGTCGTCTTCCGCTGACCAGAAGCACTTTTCGACGATCTAACTTCTATTATTTAACGACGACTTAAAGTCGAGTTAAAGAATCTTTGGAAACCATCACCAAGTTATTTCCATTTTTAGATAGAAACAACCCTACGATCAACACTCTCTATGACCTCTGAAATTAGTGAACAGTCGAGAGCTTCTTTTAAAGGAAACAGCAATCCAAAAGCTAATCTCTTGCAGATCTCTTGTGGACATGACATGTTGGAAGCTGCAGACTCGGTGCAAAGCTAATCTGGTACAAAGCTAATCTTTTCCAGCAAATGGCTCTTTTCATTTCCAATCTGCAAGCCAACTTCTGTGGACACTATACAAATGAATTTAACAGTTACATGTTGGATTGGAAAACAGTTTTATACAATCTTCTTATTTTAGTTTTAAAGTTTTAGAAATAATACAACATGACTAGTCAAGCTACATTGTTCCATACGTTTGTGTGCTAAGGAAACATACTTGAGTGCATCAAGAAGAAAAGGAAATACTAGAAAATATTACAAAAAAAAATTACTTTTTATAGACCCAATATTAAGAATTTCAAGATAGATACATACTATACATATATTATATGAGAAATTTTGATCAAAAAATCGTGCCGGTTGAATTAAGCTTAGGAATTTCAAGAATCAAGTATCCTTGACCCACTGATGCAGCTTCTCTCTGAGGTATTTCATTGAACACCCAATAAATGATTAAGATTATGTTTTCAAACTCCAATGATCAAAATTGGCGAAAGTCACCAATTTCCAGTGAACAGGAAACCCAAATGGCCGATCATTTTTCCTTTCTATCTTCCAGTGATGCTTCGTCATAAAGTGTTAAAGATCACAGGTCACGATGAATCCGCTAAGGAGATTGCACTAGAAGATGATAGATTCAGTTGATGGATTCTTATAGGAATTAATACTTTTAACTCTTTTAGCCCAAGAACTATTATATGCATATATTTGTATAAAACTAAAAAGTTATATTTACTTACTTAAATTCATTTTACAAGAAGATGATTGGTAAATAATCTTCTACTTCTATGTATAATTATTCTTCAACCAAGAGATGAAAGCTTGAGAAGAGAATAGAGAGAGAAGTATACTTTAAGAGAGAGAGAGAGAGTTTAGAAGAAAAATAAGAATGACTTATGTTCTACTCCTTCCACCTTATATAGTAAACCATAGATGTGAATGAAACTACACATTTTACTTTCTCTCTAAAGATACATCATGCTTAGGAATCTTTGTCTCCGAGTTACTTTTATCTTTGGCTCTAAGGTATTCAAGCTTTATAACACATGATTAAAAGTTAATATATACGTATATTTCTTCTTTAATAATATTGATTAGGTAATAGCCTACACCTTACACGGTATAAAATATTTATTAAAATGTTTTACTAGATATAAATTTAAAATTATATAAAATAATAAACATAATTTTGAAATTATATGATATATATAAATGACTACAAATATTTTTAAAAAATATTTGTCAACCACCTTATAAAAAATGATTTAAAACAATTAATCAATTCTTTTTTACCATTGTATAACTTTATCATTTTATATAAGTGATTTATATGATAGTTAAAATAAAATAATAATAACAAATTAAATCGATTAATACATTTTCAATAGTTTTTTGTTTTGATAAACATTTTCAATAGTTAGACCATCAACAACAAAGTTTCTCTTCTCTTAACAAGTATAACCAAATATCTTCTTCTCTTCTGTAGGTGACAGATCAGCAGCTCATCACTTATCAGAACATCGCTCAGTTCCTTCAGGTAATTAATCCATCAACAATTTACTGAAAATAATATAAATGAAGATAGGATCTTCCCTTGGAAAACAAATAAGAAATGGCTAACCTTGCGCAATTTTTGCCTATTTCTTTTCTTTAGTTTAGTCTATATGAGCCTTTGAAACATAAATTTCAAACACACAATAAAATATTTACATGAAAGCAACCGTGTCCTCTATGCATAACATGCACCTCAAAAGCAAAATCTGATAGAATAGTCAAATCCATCAACATGTAAAATGTAAAGATACTTTTGTTCTCACAAACAGAGATGCTAAGCTCACAACTTAAGACTTTAAAGGATATCAACTGTCGCACATACAAAAAAAAACAATCGATATACAGCTTTTAAAAATAATACCAACATTATTTAAAGTGCTGAACAATCACAGACCACCATACTTGGTGACAACCCCAACCAAATAATAAATAGTGAATAGTCGAGCATAATATTAGCTTCCATACCTCATGTGGATCAAAAAATCTTCTGACTAGAAGATGCTCCATCCACAAATATCTTGCTGGTGGTTGCTCCTGCTTCATGACACCCCTACAAATTTTGTTCTGATCTTATTTTATCTTATCACCTTAGCAAAAATGAATGTACTCATCACAGTCTGCTGTTTTAATCTCACGTGTTGGTTTCCAGAGATGCTGAATCTTACAATTAGTCTTTGGCTGAAACCAAACCTCCTCTTTGCGATGAATCTGATGACCCCGATAATGTTTAGTACACCTACTAAATATTTATGTATCGTGAAACAAGGACATCACTTGCTTAATCATGTCAACAAATTTATAACGGCTCTATTTAACATATGCTGCTAGACTTCAATCCAAACTTCAATTTGTTTCACTTTAGTATGGTTGATCGTAAAAGTTATCTATTTGTTGCCTGTTCTTTTACTGATTCACTAGGTGATTCTCCGGTGCTCATGCATGGATATAAATATTTCCAAATAAAAAAATCAAAATTAATGGTTAATGTCGTATTTTATTTGTTAATAAGTTTTTAATTATTTTGTCAACTATATGTATTTATGTAAATATAAGATTATTTTTAATAACTTTAGGATGTTATATATCTAATTAAACATATGATTTTTGGTATAAAAATTTAGAACGGTACGGTTATTTTATTTTTTTGTATTTATTATGTGGTATATATTCTTTCAAATTAAAATACAATTAGTTTTTGATTCTATTTAGGCTAAAGTTAGATCGGTTTTTCCTTTTAGATGTGTAAATCCATTTTTGGAAAAATCTGTCTATTGATATATGTTGTTTTGGAAAAAATAAAATTAAAAAACCTAAGTATAGATCGGTATGAAACATGTGATTTTTGGTATACGAATTTAGATCAGTAAAAAACAAAGAATTTAGATCATTATTGTTATTCTTTTGGATTTATTATGTGACATATATTATTTCGAGTTGAATACAGTTAGTTTTTGGTTCTATTTAGGAAAAAATTGGGTCAGCTTTTTGTCTTAGATTTGTAAATTTAATTTTAGAAAAATCTATCAATTGATATATGTTTTTCTGGAAAAAAAATAAAATTAAAAAACCCAAGTATACATCGGTTTGGAGTTGCATAAACAAACCAAATCAGTAATTTTTTGAAAGATCATAAATGTATATGAATATTTACAAAATAATGAAATTATAATAATTGATTAATATTCATTTTTATTTGTTTATATTTTTAAATTTTTATGTAATATATATGCATGAAAATTAAATGAAATATTATTTTAAATTTATATTGTTATCTTAATTAAACATATGATTTCAAGTATAAAATTTTGGTTAGTCTGGTTCTTCTTTTTTGGTTATCTATTTAGATTTGTATATATTTTCATATAATTCTATATAACTGTATATATTTTCGTATAATCACCTCTAGTGGAGAAAATAAGAATACACAAACTTTTTTATCGAAATTAATTCGATTGAACTTAATTTTAATTTTATTAAATATATTATATATTCATTAAATAATATTAAAATTTTATGTGGTACAATCTGATTAATTATAAGGGTATACTAAAATTATCATTATTCAATCTAATTAAATAAAATTTAAACGCTTATAGAAATTCTATTTTTGAAATAACTCATTTGATAAAATCAGAATGGTTTGTTTGATAAACTAATTTTGCATCAACCAAGCCATTGAAACATTCATTTTGATCTTCTTTATAAAAAAAACCTCAAATTCACCCAAAAATCAAAAAAAAAAAAATTCTTTAATTGAATGATATAATCATAAAATCACAAAACCTAGAACCTTAGTTTGAGTTTTCTTTAAAATGAAATAGTGAAAGAGAGATCGACGTCAATAATCTTATTGGCAATCTCCAACTCCGACAACAGCGACGGGCGACTCTGCTTTTGGCAACGATTACCTCCAGCGATTTTATTTATATAAGTTTCTCAGGTACAGATTTCATCACGGCACAGCGAGGTTTTTGTTTATACGGCATGAAATATATAAAGTGATAGAGATGCATTATTTTGGTTTTAACGAAAAAAAGATAAAATTGTCAATATGCATATTTAACAAAACATTTTGGTAATTTTTTCCTTCTCAAAATATTTGGTCATAAAAATCGATATTATTTTAGAGAATTGCCTTTAAAGTTTTCAGGATTAATAATTTAACAATTCTTCACAAAAAAAAAAACATTCAATTTTTGGTTTGATTCGGGTTCAATTTCAGTTCATCAGAGTAATCAAATATTTATACCAATTCTGGTTGGGTTCGGTATTTCCCAACTCATGTCGGTTTCGATTCGGTTCTTCTGATCCCCTAAAATCCACCAAAACGACGGCAAACCAAACCGAACAAGCACTCTTGGCTGTCGTTTCATCCTCTGCTTCTTCCCTTACAATAAAGTTTTCACCGGCGAATCAAATTGTTATCTCCCGCTGAAACCTACCTTTAGGATTCAATCTTTCTCAGGTAATTTTCGATAATGCCGAGGCGAAAAGCAAAGAAAGGTGTCAAACGCACTGAAGAAGAAAAGAGCGACTAACAAAGATGACTTCGTAGACGAAGAAGGTATCATCTTTCTCCAAAACCCACTTACAAAGTTTGTTCCTTTTCTTGAATTTGATGTTCTTTCATACATTTTGTGTGTAGTTGAATGACAAATAGCTGCAATTAGTGCGATTCGTGATGTGGAGATTGAGCACACTGTAACTGCACTCAGCTTGCTCCAGTCGTATTTTAATGAGGAACAGCTTCAGACTCCTGTCTTGGAGTTCTTTAAAGAGAATCTTCCTGATTTGTCTATAGTGAGAAATGAAGAAAGTGGGGAGATTGAGTTAAAGTGGAATGACAAAAAAAGTGATGTAAATGGGGCTGTTGACTTGAATTACTCTATCTTGAAACGCTTGTCGATGGGTTTTCCTGATTTATACAACACTAGGCCTTCTCTTGGTGGCTATGATAATGGTATGATTAGGTTCATTAATGGATTTGGGATTTGATACTTTTGTTTTAATATTAACCTTTGTTTCTGTTTTGTCTTTGGTTTTGGCAGTGAGAGCAAACCTGTTGGAACTGACAAGACACAATTCGAGAATCTTGTAAGTCTTGTTTTTCCTCCTTGTGGTACTGGAATCTTGCATATGCTTCTGCTAAGGATTGTAGCACAGTTTTGAATGTGTGGACTTGCCAGTTACAGGCTTTACTTTTGTTTAGTAAATGTTATGCTACACGAAACTGTAATCTTGATTTTGTATCCAACAATGTATTTTCTTCTGCCTTCCAAAATTATGCAAAGTTACTTCAGAAGAGTCGGTATAAGACTGCAGTTAACTAATTTCCCCCTTGATTTTAGGTATTTCAAGGGACATCTGATAACAAAATATTTGCAAGCCATGATGCTCCTCGAACTCCTGTGGTAAGTATTTTAAGAAGGTTCTGTAGAATTTACCTCTAGGGTTCTTTGTTTGATTCGTTGGATTATTTGTTTGTACATTTTGATCCAAAGAGAAAGAACGCAGTTTATGGTTTTGAAACTTATCATTTATATTCTCTGTTGCAGAATGAGTAATGTTTGTTTCAGTGATTAGGAAGGATTTCCGGCAGACTCTAGCATGATACATGTAAAATTATTTTGCAGGTAAATGGGCAAAGACTCTCTTTCGGAATGACACCGAAGACTCGGAGGCAACCAAAACCTGGAGAGATGATGCTCTCTGTACATGACTCTCCTTTGGGTGTCCATAAAGAAGATGACAACATGGGAGCTATTAATGGTATGCTACGATATCACACTCCATCTCAGTTCTTGCTCCTTCCTATGAGATACAACCATAATACATTTGTTCTTATGTGGAATAATTTGATTTTGCAGGGGAAAACAGTTGAAAACAGCTTCGAAAAGTTCAGACACTTGCAGATTCTCTCTGATGTTTGCAGCTTGTGTCCGTATGACCGTATCTAGTCTATTCAGATTCCAAAACGAGCTATTTTTGTTTTGTGTTGTATATATGAAACTTTGCCTTACAATTTACCAATTGGTTGATCACAAGACTACTATTCTAGTAGATAGTTGTTTCTTCTCTTTAATCATCTCATTTTATAAACTTGATCTGAAGAAAACCGTTGATGCTGCTATTCTGAACTAAACTATCATGTACACTCAAGTTCACCAAATACTTCTTTCTTGCACTGTTCCTTGAATAGGTGCAGTCACCATCTCTATAAGACTAACTATAGCACATATCTATAAGCATATATCCTCCTTAGACTTGTTACTTCAGCAAATTATGTGTCAGCCATTGCTGTTAAAAAAGAAGGCAAAGAGAATCTGCAGCAAGAAGAGCCGCCCCACATGCATAAAACACAATAACATGGACACATTGCTTAACTATTATTAAATAAAACTTTATTTCAATACGCATAAATCTGAAAATATTCCAAATATCAATAGAAAATAAAACGACAAGGACCGAGTTCTAGGCCACCGAGACAGAACCAAAAAAAGAGAAAGAGAAATTTAAGAGTTTGGTCGGAATGCTTCAGCCATCTTTGTTACCACTTCATAAATGAAACCACTCTTCTGCGAATAAAACTTGAGTTCTTCAATCTGCAACACTTTCCATTTCTCCCCTAATATCTTCTTATCCTCTGCCGAAAGATTAGCCCAACCTTGTTTAGCAACAAGCTCATCCACACCAAATCGAGTAACTGAATCAAGAATAGAAACAAACTCTTCCTTCTTCACATCAAACTCTTCTCCTGAAACTGTTTTGACTCTCTTGGCATCAGCACAAGCGTCGTTCTCATTAGGACGTTTCTTAATCACTGAAGAAGACTCAACATCCTTCTTAACCGGCTCCATTTCCCGTTCGGAATCAGTTTCTTCCTCTGAACCGGATTCAGAATCGGAGACTTGTTCCTTCTTCTCTACTTCTGGTGTCTCCATGGTTTTGTTTCTGGAAGAAACATCTTCTTCCTCTTTATCCTCTTCCTCTTCTGAAGAGTTTCCTACGGTATCTTCGACTTCCTCTTCTTCGTCGTCACTAGATGACGCGTTTGGCAGATTTTGCAACGGTTTAGAGAGTTTTCCAGACATGACTCGGTTTTGTGGATTTTTTTTGGTACTTTTGGGGTTTCGAAACTGAGATTTCGTCGCTTCATCGCTTCCACTGTTAATATATCAAACGCAAAAGCGACTCTCTGTTTTCTATTTTATTTAATTTTAATTATTTCATATTTTGCATTTATTAGATTTTCCTTCTTTTATTATTATTCTTCTTTGTCGTTTGGATTTTCTTCTTGTAAATAGAAAACATTTTACCCTCAAAAAACGGAAATTATTTAAGTATTTTCATCTAATTGTGAATGTATTTTTCAGATACATTGGTTTATAATCACTAGAAAGTATTTTCAGATAATTGTGAGTTTTTGATCTTCTTTTCACAGAAAAAATGGAGTATTTCTCTTTTTGTGGACTTTATGGTCAAAGGTTTTGATTACAAATACGTTTTCCCAAAAGCTTAAACGAGAGAGAGAGAGAGAGTGAAAACTTTAAAATCCATCAAATAGTCTTGGGAAGAGGAGGATGATGAGCCTGCTCCTTCGGTATACTTTGATTTGTGTGCATAATTTGATTTTTTGAAAATTGAGATTACAGACGAAATAATCATTGGTTTTAACATTTTGTAGGTACCTGTAGTAAAGCCTGCTACTGAGAAGCAGCGAAAGCTGTTGAGAAGAAGGGTAAAACTGTTGAACCTTCTAAAGCATCATAATCAAAGGAAGAGCTTTTAGATCCTGTTTCTGAGAAACTTCGTATGCAGAGGTTAGAGAGTTTAAGTATATATGCTTCTTCTTTTGGTTCTGCATTAGTTTCTTCATTCAACAGTTTTCTTATGGTTGTTTATTAATTCTTCTGATCTTAGGCTAGTGGAGTTGCTGATTACCAAGCAACTGGTGAACTCTTTGGAGCGAATACTGAAGAGTAAAGCGTCGATATTTTTATACCCAACTCTGAAAGCGATTTCTTGGAATATGCTGAGATGATATCTCGTAGACTTGTGCCTTATGAGGTATGTTTCTTTCTCTATTGCTTTCGTGTCTCAGCTTAACTCCTTAAGTATCACTTATTTTCTGTTTGATTGAACTACCAATTTGTTTGCATTGAAATTATACTGTCTGGTTTGCAGAAAAGCTTTCACTATAATGGGCTACTCAAAGCAGTGATAAGACTTTCTATGGCCAATATGACAGCAGCGGATGCGAAAGATGTTGCTTCGTCCGTTAATGCAATTGGAAACGAAAGACTCAAGGCAGAGAAAGAAGCTGCTGCTGGCAAAAAGAAGAAAGGTAACACACATACACTCTCTGTTTTTACGTAATGTAATGGTTTCTCTTTGATTTAATAGACTTGTGAATTAGATGTTCTTAAGTTAATAAGCATGTCTCACTGTGTTTTATTAGGTAAGAAGAAGCAATTGCATGTTGATAAGCCTGACGATAATCTTGTTTCGGGTCCTTATGGCGCGATGGACGATGATGATTTCATGTAAATTGCACTTACCTCCCTAGGACAATGTAACTGAGAAGAGGTTTAATCATCCGGGGTTTTTTTTATTTATCTATTGAAGCAGAAGCAACACAAATTAGTAAAACAAAGTTGTCTTTTTATTTTTTTTCTCTAGTTTTTTCTTTGCTCTGTTTGTTGGAAATTATTTATTAAAATTTTCTGTTTTGGCATTTTTTACTTTATGAAAATTACAAAGTTTGTGATTTCCCATGGGCACTCCACATTATTAGACCATCTCTAATGATTTACTTTATTTTTATTCCAAAAATAAAATTCTCTAAAAAATAAAGATGAATTTTATTCTAATACTCAATTCTATTTTAATAATTACTCTCTTTATTTCAATTTAAGTGATTTTCTAGAAGAAAATTTATATTTCATTTTATTTGATTTTTTCTGTTTCCAATACAAAATTTATTAATTTTTTTACAGATATAACTATTTATATTCTGTTGTCTATTTTTTTTTATTGGTTAAACGGTTTTGGAAAAGACGATTAGTTGAGAAAACATAGATAAGTAAATGATTTTTTTAAATTTTTGTGCACAAACCTTCAAAGTTACTTAAAATGAAATAGAGGAAGTATTATTTTGTTATTTGGACCTTATATGTTAAAATATATTAATTTTTTCCATTTATTTTGTTTTTAAAACAAAACTAGATAAAGTTTTGATTTTATTAAAATTAAATATATTAAATTGAAAGATATTTTTTTACATCAACGAAAATTGAATATCAAATATATTTTTAATCAATTAAGTTTTAGTTAATATATTTGATCTATATTTTTGGATCACCAATATATATTCTAAAACTATATATGATGAATTATATAATTGAGACAACTATATTAAATTATATAGTTTTTCTAATATAATATTAAGTTAATTTCGTATTAATAGAAATTTATAGATTTTTTTCTTATTTTAAATATTTTTATTTCTTGTTTACTAAATTTCTTCTAATTTTTTTTTGTCACCATATCTATTATAGGTTATATATAGTCAATTATAAAGATTAGATAATTATTTTAAATTAGAAAGTTTTATAATCTAATATTAAGTTAATTTTTAATTTAATAGAAATTTTTAGATAATTTTCTTATCTTATATTTTAAATTATAAAGTTTCATAATCTAATATTAAGTTAATTTTTTAATAAAAAATTTATAGATAATTTTCTTATCTTATATTTTAAATTAGAAAATGTCCTAATAGAAAATTAAGTTTTTTATTTAATAAAATTTTATATATAATTTTCTTATCTTATGTATGTTTCCATTAACAATACAATTATAAAATTAGAAATTTTTCT
Organism: Sisymbrium altissimum; assembly: GCA_900406495.1. Lineage (NCBI taxonomy): Eukaryota > Viridiplantae > Streptophyta > Magnoliopsida > Brassicales > Brassicaceae > Sisymbrium > Sisymbrium altissimum. Next base: position 26,274 of record OVBI01001266.1, on the reverse strand, counting down.
TAATTTCTAATGTTGATGTAGAATGATAATATTGATTATTTTTAAATTTTAGTATTAAGTTGAAACTCTTAATGGCATTTAACCTCAACTTCTTGTTTATATTTATTAAATTTCTTCTAATTTGTTTTTGACTGTACCTATTATATATATATAGTTAATTATAAAGATGACATCATTATTTTAAATTAAAAAGTTTTATAATCTAATATTAAGTTTTTTTTGTTTAATAGAAAATTATATATAATTTCCTTATCTTATATTTTAAATTAGAATATTTTAAATTAGAATATTATTTAATTTCTTGTTTAATAGAAATTTATAGATAATTTTTTATCTTATATTTTAAATTGGAAAGTTTTTTAATTTAATATTAACTCTCTTTTATTTAATAGAAATTTATAATTTTCGTATCTTATGTATTTTCTATTAACAATGCAATTATAAAATTTAGAAACTTTTTTAATATATGATGTTGATGTGGAATGATATTATTGGTTGTTTAAAAATAATTAATCATATATGGACACTCTCAATAGCATTTATCCTCAACTTTTTATATTAATATATTGTTTAAAAATAAAAAAAAGAGAATCGAAGAAGAAGAAGATCGAGAATAGGAGAATCGAAGAAAAAGAGAATTAAAAACCCATGTACTGAATCTAACTTAATCAATCTTGAAATTTCTTAATTTTATTTGATTTTTATAAGAGAGAATGGTTGAATTGCATAAGAAGGATGGTGGAGATTATCTTTTGGGAGGAAGAAGGGAAGAAGATAAGAAGAAAATTCAGTGAAAAGAAAAGAATCTTCAGCAAAAAAAAAAGAAGAAGATGAAGTGCAACGGTGATAGCCATAATATTAGTTTTTCTTTTTTTTTTGTCAACCATTTGAATTTTTTTTATTATTATTAAAAACCCCCAAAATATGGCCCAAAGAAATGAAGAATGTCATGTTCAGAATTATAACATCACTTTGTCTAAATTTTCAAATATGTTATTCTTTAAAATTGTAAACTTAGTGTTTACATTGGTCTCATTATTGTTTAAATGGATTTAAATAATAAACACAATACTAATATATATATATATATATATATATATATATGTATATATATTTAATAAAATAGAGGCTGAGAGTTGTGAAAGGATTTAGAAATTAAATATTAAAACTTTAGATAAAATATTTTAAAAAATATCAAACCATAAAATACAGGTAAAAAAGACAAATTCAAAAATTATTTTTTCATTATCCAAACTTTTATTAATATCACAAGAATTTAATCACATACAATCATTCAAATTTTAACTACCAAACATAATTCTCAATATTTTTATCATTAATTATTTTAATTATTATATTCTTTTCTCATTTTAGTTTCATCTTAATTTTATATATAATCACATCATATAAAAAATTATTTTGTATATATTATAAAATATCGTAAATTATTATAAAAACTGTGGTAATACACTATAATGCGGGTTAAAACTATAATCCGAATAAAACAAGTTCCGACTAAAATCAAAATATTTTTTATTTTGATTTATACAAAGTCAAACACATAAAAATGAAAACAAACCAAAATTCAACGGTACACACTAATAAATAAATTTATAATCTACTGATATTATATCATCATCCTATTTAATAAAATTTAATTATGACATCAATAATAACAAATCAGACTAAATTTTCTCAAACCAAAATATAAAAATTATAGATAAACGAAATTGCTTCGCGGATGTGCGGGTTATGTTCTAATTGTTACTATGTAAACATACATCTTCGATAGATTCGAGTTGCCATTGATTTGTTTGTCATAATGTTTCCTTTGTATTGTTTTATTTAATAAACTAGAAGAATATCCACGCGGATTTCTTTTCTTATATAATTTATTATTTCTATTTTTTGTGCATTTGTAATGTTTTTTATTTCTTTTTTTTTTTGGAAACATGGCTATACGAGAATTAAGAAAATCAGTGGTTTTATTTTTAAAATAGTAGTACTAAGTTAATAGTTTTAGTAAATGATCTTAAATAGTGATTCATTTTTTTTAAAAAAAAATGTAACATAACAAATGTTTCCTTTGTGGAGATGTTAATATTTGTAACATATCGGTTTGAGACAAAAATTTAGTTCTCATTTGTCATCATATCGCGTTGTTTTTAAATCTACATATGGTTTTATTTTAAAATAAAGATATTTTGGCAAATAAATATATTTATGTCAACAAATACAACCCCACGCAGCAGCTCAGCTAGTAATATATAAGGAAAATTTCTCACCATCAATGAAAAGCACCAATATGGTCTTCTTAGCAACATAGTTCGAATTGGATACAAAACCTTCCATATCAAAAGTACAACCGGAGGTGTCACACGATGAGACTTCTACTTTAATCAAGTTCTTTGCAGCTGATACACCATAAACAGATCTGATAGAATCAAGCCTTGAAGACGGCACAACTGAGTGAACATCAGCCTTGACAGCTCCATGCTGTCGAGACAGCATCTTTATAAAAAATCAAAATTGGCTCATTCGTTTCACAGTTCCAAACTCCCTAAAAGATAAAGACTTGATTAGTTAGTAAGTTTGACCAACCTTTCGACACGAAAAGCTCACGTTATTATGATGAATGGCCATCCGGCTAAGCAAGTCGACTATCTTTCCATAATCATCAGCAGAATTGTGAAGTGTTTTCCTTCTTGTAACCATATTATAAAAAAAATTCTCCACCTAAAACACAGAACATAGAAAATTACGAACAAAATTCGCTTCTCTCACTCTCTGCTTAGTCAATTTGATAACTTACCATTGTCTGCTTTCCTTTGACAGCTGCACTCGCTTTTGGTTCATGCTCCATCACACCATCTCTATAAGACACTCTTAAACAAAGAATACAGATACAACAAGACAGTCTTTTTTAACACACTGAGCAGGACAAAACATAGCTTAAACGAATAAAACACTCTGCAACAAAGATTCCAGATACAATAACACTCTCATTAACACTTTTTCCAACGAAAAACATAGCTTAAACGATTCAAAGTACCGAACCTGTAACCATGAATCTGTCCTTTGGTAATGGTAGTTACTGTAACATGAGCAACATAAGTCATACTTGCTAGTGCCTCTCCTCTAAACTCCATTGAACTTAGAAAGAACAAATCTTCATACTTAGTTAGCTTTGATGTTTTATGTCTCTCGCATCATATTGGTAACTTGGTAAGTCTTCACGCTACAAGACAAAACAACAAATAATACAAATAAATCATTTTCCATTTTTTTTAAATTAAAAAAAAAAAGCGAGGGTGTGTAGAATCATACTCTAATGCCGTGACCATTGTCTGAGGCTTCGATGAGTTTTAAGCCACCGTCCTTAACAATGATGCTGATGGAACTTGAATCGGCGTCGAGGCTGTTCTGAACGAGTTCTTTCACTGCCGAAACTGGATGTTGGATTACTTCTCGCGCAGCGATACGGTTGACTACTGACTCTTCTAGCTCCTTACCCTATGATTTTAACAGCCACTGCTTGACCTTTGAAGTTGCCTTTTTGCCTTCTTCAGAGAAAGTAGACCGAAAATGTTGACGACACACCTCGCTATCAAAAGGTTCTGCACTTCTGGACCTTGCATCGGCTTTGCTTGTCTCTACTTCAATTCTTTTGGGGTAAGGTCACCACGGTTCGCTTTGTATTAAGATCCCAAAAACCAATGACTGCCAATAGGTAATTGTATTCCAAACTGCATTAACAAAAACAAAAACAAAATAAATTTCATTTTATTACTACTTGATGATACCAATGATTTCCCAACAAATCATAGGGTGATGAGGAAAATTACAGCTTTAAATAGTATAATGCATAGAGATCACGAAAATGTACCGACTCATTTCAACTTAAAACCCATGTTAGTATTGATGAATTTCCAACATATTTTCTTCTGAAGTATCTCTATTTTCATGAGAGGAAGAATGTCAAGCACCATTTTCTGAACCCTGCTAGAAATATACGTGAAGAAAACACATTATTAAAAGGAAAACTTATTTAGAAAAATTGAAATTGTATTCTTTGTCGGCACTATCACTCACGGTTCTTCTTCTGTTAATCTCAAACTGGTGATTTTGATCCTTGCATATCGAAGATGCCCTGTCAAATGAAATATATATACTTGTTAATCTTCTGAACTGAATGACAAATCCAGATTTAATAAAGATCTATTTGGTCAAATTAGAAATCAAAATATATTCATACATCTAAAGTACTAACATTTCCAACTCCTCAGAAACAGAAGCTCCTTCATTATACCCCAAAAAAAAATGATACAGTCATCTAAACTTATCTTAGTTTTGTACTTCGTACCAGAACTCAATTGTGTACCCGTACACTGTTTGAGGCAGATCTGAGAATAAGTCGAAGAACTCTTGTGGCATTCCCAAGTATATGATCTATTTCACGTGTTCTTCACCGTATCAACTTTTGGTTATTGAACACAAATATCCAAAACTTTGCATCCCTTGTGAATAAAAAATAAAACTCCAACCTACGATTTAGAATTTCAGAATTTGGGAACCCCAATTTCTTAATGACAAATTTCTTAATGACAACAATCATAGTTTCCAGTAAAGAAGAGATCTTGCGAGGCTCATATCAAATTAGTAGTTATCCACAGTTAAACGAAATACCAAATTAGAGGAATCAACCTTTCCTAGTATCAGATACTCCTTCCTTTTCTAAAATATAAATTTTTCTAAAAAAAGTTGTGTTTGAAAAAGATAAATTTTTTAAGTTTTCCATTCATTAATTTTTTAATGATAAATTGTAAACTTTCAGAAAACTAATTAAAATTTTTGAATTATTATTGGTCTAAAGTTATTGAAAACTCCTAATTACAAAAAACAATGTATATATTATCAAAATTTAATATGTCTTCTTAATATGTGTAAAACACATCAGCATTCATCTTTTAGAAACAGAAAGAGTACCTTCCAATGTCTTCGTCGGAAAAGAATTTAGCCAACCAGCGATGACACCGGAAAGTAGGTATGAGGCGTACGATGGGCGAAGCGGCAAAGAATAAGATTGGAGAGGAAGTAAAAGAGAAGGAACCGCAGAGATTATCAAGGGTTGGGGAAAGACACTACTAGAATCTCTGCATATAGCCACAAAACATCCACTAATAATTGGTGGTTATTTCATTTAGCCACAAAAAGCCACGAATTAACCACAAACTAACAAAATATGAATTTTGTGGCACATAAGTGGCTTTTCAGTGGCTAGTTAGCCACTAATTAAATTTATGACTAAATAGTAGTTAGTTAGCCACAGAAAAGCCATGAATATTTCATAACTATTTTTATTATTCATTTATTTTTTATTTTTAGAAGGATTGTTACAGATTTGCCATGATTAATCCATAACTATTTCAATTATTGATTTTTTTTTAAAGAAAAAACGAGATAGCTACAGATTTACCACTGTTTAATCAGTGATTATTCAAAACCCTAAACTCTAAATCTTAAATACAAACCTTAAACCCCTAAATTTATTACAAAATCTAAATTTAAATTTAAAATGATATTTTCTTAAAAATACATCAAATAATTTGAAAAATACATTTATAAAAAATTTCAAAATTTTCAAATATAATCATTGCATAAGTCTTAAATTCTAAACCTAAACATTAATGTATATACTCATTATGTATATCCAGAAATCAAAGTCCAACACTTAAACAGATTTAAAAAAGAAATTCAAATCTATGACTAAATCTTAACTTAAATCATAAATCTTAAAAATCCCAAATCATAATTATGAACTTTAACACTAAACTATACATTTAAACTATAAAATAAAATCAGAAATTATAAAACCAAAATATAAGTATTTTGCAAATGAAATTAGTAATAAGTGAAACATATAATCATATATAGGTTTGCAAATAATTACCCAAATCTTAAATGATGAACTCTAAACTTCAAAGTACTTTAAAATCAAAAATTATAAAATTAAAATATAACTATTTTGTAAATTAGAATAACTATGGGTGAAACATGTCATCAAATTATGCTAAAACAAATCTCATCAAATGATTTTGTAAATAATATTTTAAAATATATCATTTATCTACCATTCATTTTACTAACCAAAGCACATAAGTATTAAAAAAGCTAATATTGTACTTCATGTAAAAAAAAGAGAAGAAAATGCTGGTTTTTCATTGGTTAATTCATGAAGATGAGGATTGTATTTTTTTTTAGTATCTACCGTTGTTTAATTTTAATCCAACAGCTACAAATTTTCTCAATTTTTCTATTCTTCTCTTAACCCTACGTTGTTTCTTTCTTCTCTCTTTAGCGTCCGCCGTCGATACTCAAACCATTTTCTTCTTCACTTCACATTTCTGATATTCATCTCCAATCCTCAATGACCACTATCGCTTTTGACCCACGGTAAATATTCTCCTCTCCTTCCCCCTCTTCTTCTTCTTTTCCCTTTTGTCTCATTTCCCGTTTTCTTCAGATCTAACCATTTTTCAGATCTTTCCACCGATAACATTCTGCCGTCGAAGATTTGCTTTTCGGACATAGTCTTCAAGCTCTGGTTTTGCCAAAGCTAGAGCCGTTTTGATTCTCACCGCCACACCCGTGCTCGTTCCTCCATGCTCGCCGCACCTTGCACGCTGCTCTGTACTCACCACCACTAACCGCCGGTGTTATTGCCACATCGCCGCAGACGGCGGACTGTCACATCTAAGATCTGTAAAATATTTAGATATAGATGTATATTGTATTTTTTTTTGTATTCCTAGATGTATATTGTATTTTGTTTTTTTTTAATGAAAATGTATATTGTATATTACAAAAGAAATAAAATAATTTGTTGCTTTTTAATTGTGTTTATATATATATATATATATATTTTTTTTTTTAAAATCAAAATGTATATTGTATAATGCAAAATAAATAAAATAATTTATTGCTTTTAATTTTGTTTTTTTATATATATTTTTAAACAAACCATAGATTAGCCATATATTAGATAATGGCTATTTAACCATGGATGTGTGGTAGCCTTTTGTGGCTAATTAGCCACAAATAAAAAGTGGTTACATCGTGGCTTAATTTTGTTGAATAGCCACTGAAAACCACGAATTGGAATAGCCACGCAGCTATAGCCACCAATTTTTTTTCCTGGCTTACAGTGGTTTTTTGGCTGTATAGCCACGAATTTTAAAGTATAGCTACTAATTTGTGACTGGCTATACTACATTTTTTTAGTAGTGAGAAGGAAAAGTTCTGGATGGAGATTGTTTTTGACTACGGAAATCGAATAGAATTAGGTTTTGTATCGCGTAAAATAAAAAATGCAGAGATTTACACCCAAAAGAAAAAAAAACCAAAAATGCAGAGATGATGTCATTTTAAAAAAGGACAGGTGTCACTCGCGTGGGTGCTGATATGTCGCTCTCTGGATAGAAAATGAAGAGACATGGAAGGAGACTGATAAAATTGGAGTGTGCTTACGTATCTAGTTTCTGTGAACTGATGTGGTAGAAGTAGGAGAGTTTCTTCTACTTTCATATAGTAGGTTGCTATAAGTTATTTTGTACTTACAGTTTATGTTTGATTTGTTTTAGATTGCACCCATCAAGTTTGAGTTTCACCATATTGTTTGCTCCAAGTAAGTTCAAAATTTCTCGAGGTTTGGATTCTTTTTATTTACTACATAGAAGTCTAGCCATATCTGTGGTAGAATTTCAGATTTATTTGCTGTTGTAGACAAATACAGTGCGGATTGACTATATGCTTGAAAATGGTGAACAACATCAAAAATTAGTAACATTGTGTATTCATTAGCCTATTCCTTTGTTTCCCAACTTCTAAGAAAATCTATTATTTTTTATCTATGGTGCAGATTGCATTATTAAAAACATTCCACAGAGATACAGAAAACAACAACACATACAAGGTCATTATCTTCTTTTACTATTAGATTCAAATTATCTTTTTTCTATTTTTTTATTTTAAAAGATTAATATTCCATGAAATCTTATAGTAAACTAAAGAGAAATACCCTAAAATAAACCATTATGAAAGTTTTGTGACGAAAATGTTTTGGCAAGGAAAAAAAAAGACAAAACTGTTTCATTAAAGAGTGTATAAGACATTTTTATCCTTTCTTCCTTCCTTTCTTTTAATTAAAATACTAAAAGGTGAAAATAAAATTAATATCTTCTCTCTTGTCTCTCCATCGATCTCTCTCCCACTACCTATCTCTCCGATTGATGACGGTATGATTCTCTTCGGTCATGTCTCTATCGATATTTTCATTAAGGGATCTGATCAAAACCGCTAATTTGAACTAATACGGTGTTTCGTAATGATTACATATGTTGAATCTAAGCTAAAATCTGAGAGAAGTTCAGATTAATTTGAGTTTCAGCTTTTCCATTGATGTTAGTGTTAAATACGAATCATAGTTGAATGATGGTGATTTCTGGTGATGGTGTCCAGATCAGTGGATTTAAAAACTGCCAACGAAAAGAAAGACGAGAACGAAATGAACGGAAAGTCTCATGATAGACATTTATTTAGAGCGGAGAAATAGACTTGGACCTTCGTTGGTTGATGTATACGTCAAATTTAAGAAGGATTTTCAAGAGTTTACGAAACCCTTCCTAAAAACAGATTATTAACTTTATTTGTTCAGATTTAATCTTGATTATGACTTATGAATTTATATGAGCTATTTTTTTTAATACTTTCTGGATAAAATGAAACTCTTTCAATTATACTAGCTTTTGAACATGTAACCATTTATGAAAACCTTCCTAAAACTGAGTTATTCTTAAAATATAAAACAACACAAAAAGAATATTCAAAGTTGTTAACATGACTCAAAGTTTGCTAAAATGACTGAAAGTTCGCTAAAATGACTCAAAGTTACGTGACTCAAAGACACATTTAGGAAAACCTTCCTAAATCTATGTTATTCTTTCCTGAAAACAAAAAACCATTCGCTTGATTGTTTAACGAGAGATCTTATAGAAACAAGAAAGAGCACCATGATCACCAAACTTCTTGGACTCACACCACCTCAGACCCGCCATGAGTAGAGTCATGCCGTATCGAATCAGAATTTCCAACAATAAGCAAATAAGAGCTCACGATTCATATCCGAGTTTAGAAAATTACAGAGGAAAATAGGCGGACAACGAGCACGTGAGAAGAAGAAATTGTGTTATCTGAAGGTGAAGCTGCTCCGGCGACGTTCTGTTTCCATTCACGGCGAGGAGGAATGGCCGAGAAATGAGTGAAAAAGACGCGATATGTGTTTTCAGGATTTTAATGAGGAATAATATAGTGGTCAATAAATCAATTAAATGAACCATTTTTGTCTTTTCTTTCTTCCCAAAACATTTTAGGGATAAAAACCCAAAAGTGTTCAAAAATGGAGATTTACCGTAAAGTAAACCATTTTGAAAGTTTTGTGACCAAAATAATTTGGGAAGAAAAAAAAGAAAAAAATATTTCACACTAAAGAGTGTAGAAAACATTTTTATCCTTCTTTCCTTCATTTCTTTTAATTAAAATATTAAAAGGTGAAAATAAAATTAATATTTTCTCTCTTGTCCCTCCATCCATCTCTCTCTCCCACTACTTATCTCTCCGATTGATGATGGCATAATTCTCTTCGATCATGTCTCTATCGATATTTTTATTAATGGATCTGATCAAAACCGCTAATTCAAACCAATACGGTGTTTCAGAATGATTACATGTTGAATCTAAGGTAAAATCTGAGAGAAGTTCAGATCAATTTTGAGTTTCAACTTTTCCATTAATGTTAGTGTTAAATACGAATCATAGTTGCATGATGGTGATTTCTGGTGATGGTGAGGTCAAGATCAGTGGATTTAAAAATTGTCAACGAAAAGAAAGACGAGAACGAAGTGAACGGAAAGTCTCATGATAGACATTTATTTAGAGCAGAGAAATGGATTTAGACCTTCGTTGGTTGATGTATACGTCAAATTTAAGAATAATTTTTAAGAGTTTACGAAGCCCTTCCAAAAAACAGATTATTAACTTTATTTATTTATATTTAATCTTGATTATGACTTATGAATTAATATGAGCTATTTTTTTTAATACTTTCTGGATAAAATGTATCAACTCTTTCAATTATACTAACTCTTGAATATGTAACCATTCATGAAAACCTTCCTAAAACTGAGTTATTGTTAAAATATAAAACAATACAAAAAGAAGATTTAAAGTTGTTAACATGACTCAAAGTTCGCTAAAATGACTCAAAGTGACTAACATGACTCAAAGATACATTTAGGAAAACCTTCCTAAATCTATGTTATTCTTTCCTGAAAACAAAAAATCATTCGCTTGATTGTTTAACGAGAAATCTTATAGAAACAAGAAAGAGCACCATGACCACCAAACTTCTTGGACTCGCACTACCTTATACCCGCCATGAGTAGAGTCATGTCGTATCGAATCAGAATTTCCAACAATAAGCAAAGGAGAGCTCACGATTCATATCTGAGTTTAGAAAATTACATAGGAAAATAGGCGGACAACGAGCACGTGAGAAGAAGAAATTGTGTTATCTGAAGGTGAAGCTACTCTGGCGACGTTCTGTTTCCGTTCACGGCAAGGAGGAATGGCCGAGAAGTGAGTGAAAAAAACGCAATATGTGTTTTCAGGATTTTAATGAGGAATGATGTAGTGGTCAATAAATCAATTAAATGAAACATTTTTGTCTTTTCTTCCTTCCCAAAACATTTTAGGGATAAAAACCCAAAAGTGGGCTAAAATAGAGATTTACCCTAAAATAAACCATTTTGAAAGTTTTGTGACAAACATGTTCTGGAAAGGAAAAAAGACAAAAATGTTTCATTAAAGAGTGTAGAAGACATCTTTATCATTCTTTTCTTCCTTTCTTTTAATTAAAATACTAAAAGGTGAAAATAAAATTAATATATTCTTTCTTGTCTCTCCATCGATCTCTCCGATTGATGATGGCATGATTATCTCCGATCATGTCTCTATCGACATTTTCATTAACGGATCTGATCAAAACCGCTAATTTGAACCAATACGGTGTTTCGGAATGATTACATGTTGAATCTAAGGTAAAATATGAGAGAGGTTCAGATTAAGTTTGAGTTTCAGCTTTTCCATTAATGTTAGTGTTAAATACGAATCATAGTTGCATGATGGTGATTTCTGGTGATGGTGAGGTCAAGATTAGTGGATTTAAAAATTGTTAACGAAAAGAAAGACCAGAAAGAAGTGAACGGAAAGTCTCATGATAGACATTTATTTAGAGCAGAGAAATGGATTTGGACCTTCGTTGGTTGATGTATACATCAAATTTAAGAATGATTTTTAAGAGTTTACCAAGCCCTTCATAAAAACAGATTATTAACTTTATTTATTTATTTTTAATCTTGATTTTGACTTATGAATTAATATGAGCTATTTTTTTTTAATACTTTCTGGATAAAATGTATCAACTCTTTCAATTATACTATCTCTTAAATATGTAACCATTCATGAAAACCTTCCTAAAACTGAGTTATTGTTAAAATATAAAAAAATACAAAAAGAAGATTTAAAGTTGTTAACATGACTCAAAGTTCGCTAAAATGACTCAAAGTGACTAACATGACTCAAAGAAATATTTAGGAAAACCTTCCTAAATCTATGTTATTCTTTCCTGAAAACAAAAAACCATTCGCTTGATTGTTTAACGAGAAATCTTATAGAAACAAGAAAAAGCACCATGACCACCAAACTTCTTGAACTCGCACCACCTCAGACCCGCCATAAGTAGAGTCATGTCGTATCGATTCAGAATTTTCAACAATAAGCAAAAGAGAGCTCACGATTCAAATATGAGTTTAGAAAGTTACAGAGGAAAATATGTAGACAACGAGCACGTGAGAAGAAGAAATTGTGTTATCTGAAGGTGAAACTACTTCGGCGATGTTCTATTTCCGTTCACGGCGAGGAGGAATGGCCGAGAAATGAGTGAAAAAGACGCGATATGTATTTTCAGGATTTTAATGATGAATGATATACTGGTTAATAAATCAATTAAATGAAACATTTTTGTCTTTTCTTTCTTCCTAAAACATTTTTGGGATAAAAACCCAAAAGTGTTCTAAAATGGAGATTTTCCCTAAATCAATTAAATGGAATATTTTTGTTTTTTAGTCTTTCCCAATACATCTTAGGAATAAAAACTCAAAAGTGTGCTAAAATGGAGACTTGCCCTAAACTAAATCTGTTTTTTTTTTTTTTTTGGCAATGTTTCATTAATTCTCTCTATAAACTTTTTTTATAAGGAAATTTGCTAAATAAATATATTAATAATTATTTTTTAAGAATATAAAGTTAAAAAAGAAAGAAAATGAATAGATGATTTTGGTTATTTATTTTACACCCTACCTGATTTTTCTTTCTTCAATGCACTCAAATAATATTTGGTATTTAAGGTATTTTTTTTTGTTTGGTGGATTTTTCATTAGGGTGTGCTCGATTGAATTATATACAATATATGTTGTTGTTCTTTTCTGGTAATCTGAAAGAGAGACTACTTAAATAGACTATTGAATCAGACCAGATCCATAGCAAGCATAGCAGAACCCATGTTTTTTGTCGCTAAAAGTACACAAAAAGGATTCATCTTCTTTTGAAAGATCTTCAGACCTTCAATAATATCGTGAAAGACCTGTATTAATAAAGAATATTAGAGATGCAGCGATAAGCAACAGATTTTCCAAGCTTTGGCTTCAATGTTCATGTGACTCTAAACAGAAACCTCGAGCTGAAACTCTTATCAAGCTCTGTAACTATTCCAACCTGAGATCAAGAATATATGTACCTTCATGCCTCCCATTGCAGAGCCAATCCAAACTCCACATTTGGCTTTGTCAAACTCTGCCAATACTTCTTCAGTTACCCCCACCATCAGCCAAAGCTTTCTTGCCAACTGTGAGAAGATAGGGCATGAACTTGTGCATCCTTTTTTAAGAGCTTGGAGCATCCCATCCTTTAGTCCATAAGGATTTGATCTCTCCAGCAATTTCTTTTTGAAAAAGTAAACATTGGAAATATATGCAAGTCACTACAAAAAAAGTTGGATATTGTTACTATTTTTTTGTCACAATATTTCAACATTTCGTCACAATAAAATTTTTGTGATCAAACTGATATGAATATTAAAACGTCACAATAAAATGGTTACAACCCTATTTCGATCACAAAAATGTCACAATATTTTGTGACGATCAAATATGGTAATAATTCGTCACAACTTGTGACACAATTTAAACATCACAGAAATGACACAATTCGTGACGAATACTAGTTACAAATAAGTTACAAATTGTAACAAAAAGATGTCACATATATGTCACATTTTATTATCATATTTTAGTCACTGATAAGTAACAAAATTGCGACGAAAATATGATACAAATATGCCACAGTTAGTGACAAACAATAGTCACAGATAAGTAACAGTTTGTAACAAAATAATGTCACATATTATTACCATATTTTAGTAACTAATATGTTAAAAAATTGCGACAAAAAAACTGAGACAAATGTGTCACAATTAGTAACTAAATTAAAGTCACACAAACAGTCACAATATATTTTTAACAGTAACATTTTTTGCTTACGAATTCCGTAACAATTTGTAACAAATTTTTTTTTTGTCAACAATTTGTTACAAAATTAATATTGTCAAAACCTTTAATATTTGAGTATCAAAATGTTACCAAATTTTTAAATGAACTATAATAAATATATAATTAAAAAAATAAATCAAAAAGCAAAATGAAAATAAAAAAATAAATAATAAGTAAATATCCTTGACATAAAAACAAACATCTAAATAGAAGAAATCATCCAAATAAATAAAATCTACATACATAATAAGTCTTAGCAAAATAAAAATTTACTTAAATAACATTTAAAAATAAATATAAAATAAATATTTGAGGTAAATTGGTATGAGTTGGCGTGAGTTGGTTTGTGTGGTAAACTTGGGAACTAGACAATTTGATTTCCCAAAGTCTCAAAAATCTTCTCCCATTGTTTCAAGTCTTTTCTAGAAATCCAGATTCTCTTCACGGCTCTGTTTCAGCTTTGTTTCCATCTGTTGCAGCTTTTGTGTTAACATTTCCGATTCTTCAACAGGTACTGCACTTGAAGAAGCACCAACATCTAGTAAACTTTAGTACCCAATGCTCCAAGTCCAAATACTAGTAAACTACAAAAGCAAATAGAGAAATTCTACATACCAAAAAAGCTTCCAGTAAACCCTTGTAATGGTGATGGCGTACGACCTAGGTTTCTCAAAATGCTTTGTTAATGCCACATGCTATTTCTTTCTTACACGTGTTTTATTTTATTTCCAATTCGATAAAGACCTGCTTGATAAATAAGTAAAATTAAAAATCAATATTAAAATTTATATTTCATTATTAAAAATAATTTTTATAATCCGTAATTAAAAAAATCCGAGAAACCCATAAAACATTAAATATTCTGAAAAATAAATCTTCCAAATGAAGAAAAATTTTTATGTTTGATTTTAAATATTATTAAACCTTATACAGTTTCTCTCTCTTCTCTCTTTCTTCTCTCTCTCATATCTTTCAGAGAGAAAAACTTTTTTTGTTTGTTAATATTCTCCGATCTTTGATCGGACTCTTATACCGGTTTTATTCGGTTAATAAACTTCCGTTTATCGGACTTCTCTTTCCGGCATATCCGGTTCTGTTATTCCGCTTGTCGGATTTTTCTTTTCCCTATCCTTTTGCAAGTTTAACTGACTTTTCCCGGAAGCTTGTGCAGATCTCTGCTTTCATCTGGTGCTTGGTTTTATTTTCACTGCGAGAGTAATTCTTTGCTCTCCTCTATGGATTGACTATGGAGCGAAGGTTCTCCTTGAGAGAAAAATCAAGTCGATTCAGATTGTTTGGGATAGTGTACAACGATGTAGAGCTCTCGTCGTGTTTGATGGTGTTCTGAAGAGTATTCTGCTTCCGATCATCTGGGATTAAATTTTCCGGTGGCTCAGATTAGATCTACTCAAATTTTCCCGGTTATGATGCAAAAGGAGTTAACATCGGTACAATTTGAAGCAAGCAGGATTCAGAGTTTCACAGCTAAATTAATAATGTTTTGATAAGCATTGCCGGCAGTGACGAGCTGAGGCGGTGAGGATGATTTTGGCAGTGAAGCTTTCGAGCCTCTTCCTGAAGCATCCACGTTGCACTGACACGTGTCTTTTAACTGGTTATACTTATCTTTTAGTGTGCAATTAGTGGTTTGTTAGGCTAATTCTTGTACTGTATATAAGCCCAGTTGGGCCTTTTAATAGAAACGTTAGATGACAAAAAAAAAAAATTACTATACCATATAAAATTAAAATATAAGATGAATAAATAATGTTTTTAATAAATTCTTTGAAAAAATTAAGATGTCTGTATTTTAAAATTAAAAAAAACTTTTAAATAAATTGTTTTTTTTTTCTAAACTTCTCTATTAAATTATATTTTCTTAAAATATTTATTATAATACCATTTTATAATATTTGTAATCATTTTGGTTTGAGATTTTGTAAATAGAAAATTACTA
This sequence comes from Sisymbrium altissimum, assembly GCA_900406495.1. NCBI lineage: Eukaryota > Viridiplantae > Streptophyta > Magnoliopsida > Brassicales > Brassicaceae > Sisymbrium > Sisymbrium altissimum. The sequence continues at coordinate 10,596 of OVBI01001266.1, read as the reverse complement.
TTACAATTTTTATATTTATAAGGGAAAAATAGATTTATTTTCTTTTAATAATTAAAGTAGGAAAATAAATTTAATATAATCTGTAGAAAAAAAATTAATCTTTTTAAAGATTAAGAATTCATTTCTTTTATTTATCTATATATATATAAATCATTACTTTTACGGCATATGTCAAATTATTTAATGATATTATTGCTACTGATTATGATTTTGTAATAATTAGTTGGATTCATTGTTTCTAGGGAGAATTGTTTTTTTTAGATTTTTATTTGGTTTTGAATGCAAAAATTAACCCTATATTAAACATTTAACAAAAGTAACAAGTAATGGTAGTGAAATTACAGTTGATTCCGTTGCGACCAAACAAAAAACAGAAGCGAAAATGACAAATGTAACCCGGGGAAGTATGCACCACATGAAGTCATCCAGGTTGATTACGAGTGAAGTCAACTTGGTAAACCTATAAAGAAATCTACTCTGTAATTATATCTTAAATTTTAATTAAAAAATTATAAAAAATAATTTGATAAAAATTTTGATCAAATAATAACTACATATACTAATCTCATCCATATAAAATAAATTTAGATATAAATAAGTCAATTTAAAGTAGGAAATGTTGATTAAACTATAAATATTTGATTTGGAGTTTGCTTATGTAGAAAGAAGTCTACCTAAGTAGATCTGTAAAAAAGTTTACTCATTAATGACATCTTAAATTCTAATTAGAAAAACTAGAAAAATTAATTGGATAAAACAATCTATTTATATTACAAAAACATGAAAATTGTCATCTGTATAAAATACAATTTCATAAAATGGAGTCACTTTAAACCGACAAAGGTAAATTAGGTGAATATAATTTATTTAAGGTTTATTATAGAGACATACTAATATTCATGATATAGATAATGGTTAGGAAAAACACAAATATTTTATAAATAAAAGTTTACAGTTTGGTAAATGATGTAGAATTTATATTTTTATTATTCAAAATGTAAAATTATGAATATACCAAGTACTTTTACAAATTTTTATATAAATATTTGATTTAGGGTTTGTGTAAAAGTGTACTATTCATTTAATGTTTAGGGTTTAGGTAAAGCAGACTTCATTTTGAAGTCTGAAATTCAAATTATTGAAGACGAGAAACGGAAATTAATAGACGGAAAACAAAAGTAAATGAGCGGGAATAAATTATTAATAAGCGGAAACCAGAATTTTGACTTAATTACCAAAAAATATTAACCTAACTGGACATTCTACTCGTTTATATATATATATATATATATATATATATATATATCATTTATTATACAAAAACTCTAGTTTTACTATATAAAAAAATGACACTGCCCTTCTCTCTCTCTCTCTCTCTCTCTCTCTCTCTCTCTCTCTCTCTCTCTCTCTCTCTCTCTCTAATGATAGAAGGATAGAAAATGGAGAAATTGGCAAATGTTGGAGGAGAGAGAAAAAAATTTTTAGTCATTTTTGTAATTGACCAAGATTTTGGATCTAGTTCTAAAAGCATCCATTGTTTCTATGATGATATATTTTTCTTAAAAATATTAAAATTATTCGAATTAGAAATGAAAATAAAAAATTAAGATATATAGATAGAAATAAATATATTAAATATATATATATATTAAACAAATAAGTGCAATTTATTTAACATTATATAAATATAGATGCGAGAAACAATATAGATGCGATTCACTATTAAACAAAAACGCAGTTAACGTTAAACAAACTTTTATATTAATTTGAATTTGAGTAATTAAGTTTTACTAAATATTTTAAATAATAATAGAAAACTATTATATTAAAGTTATTTTTGTTCAGCTTATATTATTGTTAATATTTCAATTCTACTGTATATATATAAAAATAAAATTTTAAATTAAGTACGAAATTTTAATTACCAGAAAATTAACCCTTTTCAGTTAAACTCAATTAGAAAGGACATTATTATTTAAATCAATTCTGAAAATGAAAATTAGAAAAATAAATTTTAGAAATTAGAAAAATAAATTAACCTTTTCCAGTTAAAATAAATTAGAAAAGAAAATTAGCTTTTTAAAATTTAAAGCAATTTAGAAAACAGGAATTACTAAAAAAAAAATTCTGAAATCTAAAAATAGAAAAGGAAATTAATTATATTCCAATTCAAATCAAATCATAAAATGAAAATTAGCAAAATGAAATTTCAGAAAACTTAAAAAAGAAAAGAAATTTCATTTATCAAATTTAAATCAATTAGAAAACGGAATATTACAAAAGGAAGTTTCAGAAATTAGAAAAATAAATTAACTTTTTCCAACTAAAATCTATTAGAAAAGAAAATTAAATTTAAAAAGAAAATTAAATTTTCTAATTTAGAGCAATTTATAAAATAAAAATTAGTAAAGTAAGTTTCTGAAAACTAAAAATAGAAAAGGAAATTAAATTTATTCTAATTTAAATCAATTCATTAAATTAAAATTAGGAAAAGAAAATTTCAGAATAATTAAAAAAGAGAAGGACTTTTTATTTATCCAATTTCAATCAATAAGAAAATTGAATTAAAATATAAAAATAAATAATATTTCTAAATTAAATCAATTGAGAAAACAAAAAATAGATAAGCAAATTTTAGAAAACTAAAAATAGAAAGAAAACAATTAACGTTAGGAAATATACATTACTTTTAATGATAAAAAACTTAAAAAAGAAAAATTTCCGATTTAGATAATCGTATTAAAAAACATACATTTCTAACAATAAATTTAAAATTATTTTTCAAAGAGATGGTGTAGCCTGGCAATGAATATCAGTTTTTTCCATATATTTAATAGGGTGATTTGCAGAACTAACTCAGAGAAAATACGAAATATGCATTTATAACCTATGTTTGAAATATATTAGAGAAAACAAATTCCTGGACGATTTTGCCCTGTTCAAACCGAGAGTTATGTTTCTGACACGTTACTGTTCGTTACTATTTAGTTACTGTAAATGATAACTCTTTAACGTTGGTATATATTGAAAGAGGTTAACTCGTTTGTAGTGACTTTTCGAAACCAAACAGATATAGACTTTTATGAGTAAATAACTTCCAAAAGGATAGTTCTTTTAACAAATGTTTCAACAAATAGATACATATTAATAGCAACAATAATAATAAATCTAGTAATATATCATAAAAAACAAATATATTAAACACTAAATCCTAAATCTAAACCCTAACCTTAAAACCCTAAACCCTAAACTCTAAACGCTAAACCCTAAAACCTAAATTCTAAGGATTAGTGAATTCAAACGAATTAATGTACCATATTTCGAAAAAACAAAAATCTAAACCCTAAACCCTAACTATGGATCAGTGAACCCAAACTAATTGGTGTACAGTATTTAAACCCTAAAAATCTAAATCCTAACTCAGGATTAGTGAACCCAAACCAATTGGTGTAAAATCTTTCGAAAAAAAAAATCTAAACCCTAAACCCTAACTAAGGATTAGTAAACCTAAACCAGTTGGTGTACAACATTTTGAGAAAACTCTAAACCCTAAACCCTAAACCCTAAATTCTAAATCTTCAACTCTGAAACCTAAAATCTAAATCCTAATTAAGGATTAGTGAACCCAAACCAATTGATGTACCATATTTCGAAAAAATAAAAATCTAAACTCTAAACCCTAACTATGGATTAGAAAACCCAAATAATTGGTCTACAGTATTTTATAAAAAAACAAAAATCTAAACCCTAACTCAGGATTAGTGAACCCAAACCAATTGGTGTAAAGTCTTTCGAAAACAAAAAGCTAAACCCTAAACCCTAACTAAGGATTAGTAAACCCAAACCAATTGGTGTACAATATTTTGAAAAAACAAAAGACTAAACCCTAAACCCTAATAAATGATTAGTGAACCCAAACCAGTTTGTGTACATTATTTCAAAATAACAATAATATACAATTATACCTTATATATCTTACTCATTACTATAAATAATTTTTTGAAACTTATAAAAAGTTTTGAAAACATTTATATGTTAATATAAACATTAATTTGTTAACCGTCAACCTTAAGTCCCAATCTTAAATCATAAAAACTAAATTTTAAATCCTAAACCTTAAAACGTAAAATCAAAACCCTAAATCTTACCTAAGGATTGGTGAATCCAAACTGATTAATATACATTATATCGTATACAAAGGTAAACTTAATTAACCAAATCGATGTTCATCACATTTTACACTGTTGATGTTATATATTTATATAAACATTTCTATATTTACAGAAATTTTGATATATTAACCCTGTAAAATTACTGTTCATCTTCTTTATTTTAGTTTCCAATTTTTGTACGATTAATTAGACGATACTTCTCTTCTATTTTTTATACATAAACATCCATTTTATTTCAAATATCTCTATATATAAACATCTATTCTATTTTAAATATCCTAAAACTTACCTAAAGTAGGTACAGTTTTCTCATCAAATCCATCTCATTCCATCCATGGATTTACTCCGTGACGTCATCTCCAAAATGATTGAATGATCCCATAAACATCATTTCCAGAGAATTTCCCGAAATTGTATAAATATGGATCTTAAGAAAAGGAAGAAAGATGAAGAATTTTGTGTTATAAAAAACAGAAATGGATGTTTATTTAAGAAGGTGAGTTGGATAATTTTTGATCAGGTTAGTGAAAGATTTTGTGTCAGTTAGTATCTCACCAGTGCAATTGCCATTAGGAAGAAAACGAAGGGAGTAGAAAGTAAATTCCATAGGGTAAAGAGTTAGTTTATTCTAACCTTATAAGCTTAGGTTAGTATAACATATTAAAAGGGGAAAAAGGGTTAGTCCGTGTAATTCCCCTATTTAATATAGCCAATTACATTTATAAAGAAAAATTTGATAATTTTAATATTTATTATATAACAAAACATATAATTTCAATATAGAATAAAAAATATACTGTATTAATTGTCTATAACAGCACCCTGATATGCTGAAAGAATTAATGCACTGACGTAAAGATACAATTGATGCACTAACGTAAATATATTAAAAAAATATAGATGCATTAATATAGTTATAAAACAAACATAATATTTAAAATCAATAAAAGAATGAGAAAATATACCTAATATTTTTTAAGGTTGTGTTATTGTGTTTGATGAAAGATTATGACAGAATAGATACTTTTATATAAAGATGATTTTTTCTAATTTTTTGGAGTTTATAATTTCTTAAAAAGTTAAATTACTTTTTTATTACTTTAATCACTTTTGGTTTATGCTTTATTTTTTGAAAAGGTAATTTATATTTTTTGATTATTTTAATCTTTTATGTTTATAATTTATTTATTTTTAAAGATAAATTACTTTTTGATTATTTTAATTTTTTGTTTATATTTTTTTTTTATGAGTTTTCTTTTTTTAAATTTGTAATTTTATAATGTTCATTTTTGTTGATAATTTTAAGATTTTAACAAATAAATATATTTTGATACTTGTCAACATCTTAAATAATTAAATTGACACTTCTCACGATCTTATTAACCACAGATCTTATTAATTAATAATTTCGAGGAATCCAACTTTGTATAATTAAATAAATCTCATCTTTACGCATATATGGGTTTTAATTGGGCTATATATGTTTTAATTGGGCTATATATCATGTACTTAAACTTGCTTTTGGGCTTTTAAAGATCTGTTTTTTTAACGAAGGAAGATTTTGGATATTGTATCCGAATATACCAAAAATAAGATCGATTTATTTTTGGATTGGTGAATCTGACCAAAAATTTCGATGGCAATGTAAATCGAATAGATTAACTTTAATGCTCATCCCCAGACTCGGTAACATAAAATCCTCTTCGACTTCTCCAAAAGTTATTTAATTTATATCAAATAAAAGCAGGACCGATCACTCTCAAAAATCTAAAAACCTTTTCGATTTCCCAGAACTTCTTCATATATACTCATCAGTCGGACCCCTCATCAGTCATCTCCTTCTGAAAAAAGTCTTAATTGCCTCTAAATCCAAAAACTTTAACAAACCTTTCGATTTTTTGAAAACGTCGTCGTTTTCATTGTGCTCGCTAATGGCTAATCTAGGAGGAGAAGAAACTTACTGTATCTTTGTGGAGACTAACTTTGACACTCGTCTTGCGGTCCTCCTTCACAAAGCGGACACTATCTCCCTTTTCAAAGGTGCGAACAAAAAAAAAAAAAATCCTCAAATCTCCCTAAATAAATGAATCATAAATTGAGTTTAATATAAAAATTTATTTAATTGTTAGATAATTTCTGTAAGGAGCATAAGCAAACTTTCCCAGAAATTGGTGAAATTCGTGTTACTGCGGTGAAGGTATGTCTTTATGGTAAAGAATATTAGAATAATTTGCGCCTTCAACCTTTCTCTCTCTTCTCTCACTAAAATCCTTCAGAGAGAGAGAGTGAATTCCGGTATATCCGGTTTTGTTTTGTAAACTAGTTTCTTCCGCTTGTCGGATTCTGTTCTTCCGCTTGTCGGATGTTTTTTTCCAGTTCTTGGATAATAATTCCGATCTTCACAGATCGGTTTTGTTTTTACTTAGTTCGTTTTCTTTCCTTCCTCCTATTGAGCTTAATCTTTATCCCGTTTGATGTGAGAGTTTCTTCTTTAAGTGTTTTTCTTTGTTCTTCAATCTAGAAGGAATAAATCTTCGTTTCCCCTATGTCGGGATTTAGCTTTAACGGAGTTTCCTTTTAAGATTTAAGAATCAGAGTTGATTGATTAAGTTCTTGGAGATTTTGGGTCGAAATCAGCAGAATTGAAGTTTTCTATTTAGGAAAACGTTTCAATAAAGGTTTTGTTCCCATTTCTTCAAGCTTTTTCGTTGGTTTTATTCAGACGCTTGATGGAAGCTTTCTTCAATCTCAACGGCATCTTAGATGGAAGGAAATTACAAGTGGTTCTTAAGGAAATCTGGACTTCAACGACCTGTGTATGGGACCATCCCGGCGGAGCAAACGGTGGAAGAAGATCTCAGGCGGCGGTCGGAGAAGACATTACACGTCGTTGCTGATTGAAACCGTTTGTTCGACACGTCAAAAGCCATGTCTAGGACACGTGTTACACATTCACGTTTTATTACATTAAGTTTAGTGAGCCTTGACTTGGGCTTTTTTGTAATGGGTTTTAAATTTCCTTTAAATCGCTTGTATCAGTATTGGCCCATGTGGCCTATATGACTTTAATGAAATGGGTTGACAAAAAAAAAAAAAAAGGTATGTCTTTATGGTTTTTGTTGCCTTTTTTTTTTTTTCAGACACGTTTTTGTTCGGACAAGTTTTTGTTTGAATTGTTTTTTATTATTATTTTGTTTACATAATCAGGTTCAACATGGAAATCATTTTTACCATTTCCCCGATTCCACGATTGTGAGTAAAGTTTTTCAAGGCATCAGTAAAAACTGGTTTATCTATGTCGATGCAGTGAAAGTTGAGAAAGTTGGTGGTAGTGATGTGTTGACTTTAAAGGTTGTTTCGAAAAACGAATTGCCTGAGAAAGGGAAAGAGATTGCAAACTGTTCGAATCTTGCTCTTGAAGGATCTTTGCTAAACAACGTAGATGAGACTAAGAAGAGGAAAACGAATAGTTCAGATGGAATAAAAAGTCTAAAGAAACACTTAGTTGATTTCAATGAGACTAATGTTGCTACAACTTCTACAAGACATGATGTGGATGAGAGTCACGAGCTATGTGCAAAGTTACAGGTTGAGGCTATCGCTTCTGAATCTTGTGGTGTTGAAAATCTAGATGAGACAACTGTTGCTATAACCTCTTCAAGACATGATGTGGATGAGAGTCGCGAGCTGAGTGGAGAGTTACAGGTTGAGGCTGTTGCTTCTAAATCTTGTGATGTTGAAAAGCTAGATGAGACAACTGTTGCTACAACCTCTTTGAGACATGATGTGGATGAGAGTCGCGAGATGTGGAAAGTTACATGTTGAGGCTGTTGCATCTGAATCTTGTGATGTTAAAAAGCTAGATAATATTAAAGGAGCAATAGAAAAAGGTAATTATTTGAATTTGGAATCATTTATTAGATGTTTATTAGAGTGTTGTGTAATGACTTCTTACCCTTGATTTAATTTCTCAATCTTTCTTTATAGATCTTGAAAAAGGAGAAAAATCTGTCGGATTAGTCAAGATTGACCAAGAGAAAGATCTTGCATCTACTGCAGAACTTGGAGATATGCATATTAACTCGAGAGATGATGTGAACGAGAGGGACACAGTTACTCTGGTCACTTCTGATAATAAGGATGAGGAGAAGGATGATGATTCTGTACCTAGGAAAGAAGAAGAACCAGAATTTGACGGGGAAAAACTTGAAACATGTTTATCAAGTTCTGCCATAATACACAAAAAATGTGTCTGATGAAGTTTCTTCACTAGAAACTAGAGTTTTGCCTAGATGCTCATGTGAAGGTGAAAGAGCCAGAAAGTTGGTAATATTTGATTTGAATGGTATCTTGACTGATATTGTGGATGATTATACAGGTCAATATATTCCAGATGGTAAAATATATAAGACGGCAGGTAAAACGAATCAATTTATGTGTCACCATTTGTAAATTCTTTCAAGCTAATTTGACTCTACACTAATTTCTTGTTCTTCTCCAATAGTTTTCAGGAGGCCTTTTGTTGCTAGTTTTCTTGACTTCTGCTTTGAGAGATTCGATGTTGCAGTATGGTCTTCCAAACGCATGTAAGCTTCTTGAACTAATCTAATTACTTAAATTCATTGCTAATTTTTACTGAATTCTAAGTGTCTATTACATATATAATAACTTTAATCCTTTCATTAACTATATTTCTGTTTTTTTTACCTCTGACCAGTGGATTGGATTATATGACAAAGTGCAAGAAATTTGTTGTTCAGTTTCATAAGTGATCTCTAGGAGCTATGTAAATTGAACTTCATTGATTACGAGATATATAGTTTACATACGGACATAGCTTTTTCTAAATTATTTTTTTGTATGTACACAGGATCAACACAGATGCACTACAACAAAGTTTAACACTCTGGAGAAAAGCTGCAAACCTCTGTTCCTTAAGGTTCTTAAAAAAAGTCTGGAACCGTTATGGGTCATGTTTTGATTGTGGAAAACAAAAGTACGATGAGACAAACACTTTACTGGTTGATGATTCACCCCACAGGGCCTTGTGTAATCCCGTAAGTACTGTGAACACTTGCACCTAAGTTTATGTATTCAATGTCTGCGATGTTATATGTAACATTAACACACCGGTTGATATTGTTCTTAATTATTAGCCATACACTGGAATCTTTCCTTACTCGTACCAGTACACAGACCATGAATGAAGACTCTGCATTGGGTGAGTCTTTTACTTTTTTAGTAGTCAACAGCGTCCAAGTTTTGCAACAAGAAGCTGAAATAATTAATGGAGAATCATATTGTTCCTCAACATTTTCTTTCAAATAAGTGCAAAGAAAGATGCATGTAGAAAGCTAACATCTTCTGCAGTTTCTAATCATTAACTCACACCAACATTTCATTTCATAAAAACAGGACCTTATGGTGAGCTAAGAAAGTACATGGACTGCTTAGCAGATGCAGGGAATGTTCAAACTTTTGTAGAGGAGAATCCATTTGGACAGACTCCCATAAATGAGAGGCATGAGTCGTGGGAGTTTTACTCCAATGTCGTCAAGGCATACAAGTAAATCGAGCTAAGCGTCTTTTGAGTGAGTTAGCTCTGGAAGAACCATAGTGATTACGTTTTATTTTAGTCTTTCCCACCTAACTCTTCCAATCTTAGTCTCTTTTGTGTTAGCAGAGATTGATTCTCATCAAATTGATTCTCATCAAATTGTGTTAACTAAATTATATTCTTTATGGTTTTGATTAGTTATGTTATAGAAAGATGTTTACAGATTAAAAAAATATTTAATATATTAAACTTTTTTAAAACAAAAATATCATTACCTATATATTTAAATACAATTTAACCAAGAGTATAATATTCTGCAGAATACAAATGGTTATAAAAATATTTAAAATTATTAAATTTTATATTGAAATTTGAAAATATCAACTAGTTTGAAACAAAAAAAAAAAATCTCAAAAACAATAACTAATCAAAACCGGAAGGAATAGTTGGTAAATCTTTGAAATAGTTTAATGGTAAACTGAGAGCATGATTATTAGAGAATCAGATCTAATTTCTTAAATTATAAATAATGAAAAAATGTAGAAAGAAATAAAGAGAAAGAGGAACTCTCCTAATTGTTTCTGCGCACATAAACNAATACCTTGAAATTTAGGAGAAAAGACTAGAACCATATAAAACTTTTGAAAATTACTGAATTGCTTTTAATGCATTTTAATACCCAGCGTGCCCTTTTTTTACGTTGTAACAAAAAACGTAATTACAAGAGAGCCATAGCCACGTAAGCAAAAAACATGCGCCACGTAAGAAATCGCTGACGTGTATTAAGTAACTCAGCCGCTTTAAACTGTGGCTGAATTATGGTTACGTTGTGACTGAGTTATTATTACGATGTGGCTGAGTTAAAAA
>OVBI01001265.1:0-38370 GCA_900406495.1 Sisymbrium altissimum | reverse complement strand
TGGGATGGTGATCAACACAATGAGCTGGATCGACGGTATTGGTTATGATGACGTGCTTCTCCATGCAATCGAAACATTCAACGCGTCGGTTGTTCTTGTATTAGGTCAAGACAAGCTCTTCAGCAGGCTTAAGCGTGTGCTGAGTAGTAAGAGTAGTGTCGCCGTTGTGAAACTTCACAGCTCAGGTGGAGTTGTGGCTAAGAACAATGAGCTCCGCAATTCAGCAAGGAGTTCTAGGATTCAGGAATATTTCTACGGTCCTTCCAAAGAACTCTCTCCTTATGCCAATACGTCAAGCTTCAGTGATGTGCAAGTGCTCCGCATTGGTGGTGGACCACAAGCTCCAAGATCAGCTCTTCCAATCGGGTCTGACCCGGTTTCTAATCCGTTGAAGGTAATGCCTGTAAAAATCAGTGAGCGGGATCTGTTGCATTCTGTTCTCGCTGTCTCATATGCACAAGAACCAGACCAGATCGTCTCCAGCAATGTTTGCGGGTTTGTGTATGTGACGGAGGTTAATATGCAGAGGAAGACGATTACGTATTTAGCACCATCGCCAGGGACATTGCCCGGAAAGTACTTGGTCGCTGGATCTTTGTCATGGCTTGAGAGTCACTAGAAGCAAGAAGATGATTCAATTATAGGAGAGCGCTCTCTCTGTTGTTTGCAAGATAGATGCAGTAGTATAGAATCCGCTTTTTAGTTCAAATTTTGTATAACAATTTTATATCAACAGTTTTAATTGTATAACATACCTTTATAAAAATTCATAATTGTTCATGTCTACTTAAATTTCTTTAAACCTGATACTCGTTGTGCTAATTAACTGTTCATGTCTCTTTAAGTTTCTCTAAACCTGATAGTCGTCGTGCTATACTCGGATTTTATCTCAATTTTTAGGACTATAAGAAGACTGACATAATAATTGTGAAAAGCAAATCTCAAAAAAACCATAAAGCGTCTTTGCAAACCATAAAGTGTTACAAACATTCACACAAACTTAGGACAACTCAGTAGTACACACCACACGAGAATAGTGGACATAAGGATAAAGTTTTGGAGTAGCAAACATTTTTATTTTATTTGGCGATAAGGGAGCCATAATAGCTAATAAGTGATAAAAAGTGATAGATAGATAGAGCTGAGTCGAATCAGCAATAGAACATAACGCGCTTGACATTATCTTTCAGCGGTGGGAGTGGCCTCACTGCAGCGTTCACGTTTGGCCCACGAGTGTTTCTACCACCCATACCACCTCCACGTGCCATGCTCCCGCTAGCCATCGAACCACTGTCTGATGTCTCTGGCTCCATGTAGAACCGAGCCCTGAACGCTGCTAGATGAGCATAGTACGCAGGCGGCACTACAAAATCCCAACAACAAAACATAATAATCTCGTTACTTATCTTTCCAGTTCCCTATATCAAAAATCAAACCATTCAAATCTCATTAAGAGAAAAGAAAACACTCACCAATGGATACAGAACGAGTGCATCTCGCATACCTACACAAGTCAAACAAGTTATGGTTTGTATGAGTCTAAATCTGTTTCATATCTTTCAATTATGTAATTTGTAACAAAAGGCTAATGGATCTTACGTGTAGCATAGGTTATTGGTCAGAGATTGGAGTCCATCTGCAGTAAAGTTGTTCTCATCCCAAAGAACGTGGTAATGAGCAGGTCGAGAAGTCCCCTGTTCATGAAATTTTTATTTTTAAGCACTTTATAAAATCTCACCCACACAATCACTGAGCTTGATTAGAGCTCTTGTTTCTATACAAATATATACCTGAATACCAGCGTGGCTACAGAGGTAAAAGTCGAACTCAGTAGGGTGACAGATTTTGGAATCCACCACAGTGCCTACAGACAAAATAAGTAACCGAATGTTTATATCCACTTCAAGGATTTGCAGCTAATTTCGTTAAATGCTTAACACAACTTGTCTCACCTGGTAATATGTTTCCACTTCTATCCACAGAATTACGATCATTGTGATTGTGAGCAAACAGCCTCGTGTGATGGCGCTTCTGCACCACCACAAACGTCACGGGTGGCTGATAACCTGCTTCCAGCGATGCACATGCCTGAAATGGTTGCAATTAGAATCACATTACACATAAGACAAGTACCACCAAACACAAGTCACTTGTAAGTAGTAACTCCTACCTTGCGGATGGCATCAAGCTCATAGAGCAAAACCTGATAAAATTGTCCTTCACTGACTCCATCCCTGTGGCAAATGACCATACAACAAAATACATCTTAAGAGAGAAATATACACAGTTATATAATGAAGTGTTCGCCGAAAGAACAAGTTAATACCTGTAGAATATGATCCTCAACGGCTTATGCCCAGTTGATCTACGGAAGGCTATAAGTAACTCCCTGTTGGAAAGTAAGGAAAAAGACTCAATGATCATTTACTTGGCGCAAGAAGAAGCAAAAAACTGATTCGGAGAAGAGTTAGAAAAGTATCGACACATACTTTATCATACCACCAGTCACCACCCCTTTCTGAGGATCCTTCCATTCTTTGAACAGATCTTGAATGAGCTCCTGTCTATGCGCTTGAGCACAAACCAGTCCAGCATACTTGGTAATTTCAGGCCAGTCTTGGGATGCTACGACCTGAAAAAACAAATTTCATTGTGAGCACATTAGACCAATGCCATGGAGAAAGATAAAGCATGCATTCACAGAACTAGATGTTGAAAGAGAGACTTACAGCAGCAATGGACGGGCTTGAATCCTCTCCAGGGTGGGGATGGGTTACATCAGCACCAAAGATTATGGTGGGGCGATCACTGACCAGAGGAATTCGCCTGGATAAGGCATCAACAAGCACTGTATTCCTTCCACCAACTTTAACATTGATTTTCAAAGCTACGTTAGCCATATACTGCTTGCTCATCTTAAAGACATGCTTAGTCAGGCAGCACTGAGACACAATGCCGAGTTCGGTCTCACAGATGCGCTTCAGATCACCTGCAATGTATATTTGGAAGAAAAAATGACGATTAGAAAGCCTGTTTAGAAGTAATAGATGAAGGAAGGGTACTAGGGCATGGCTCATACCATATAAAGATCCATTATTGTCTGGCAGAATGACTATAAGGAGATCAATCTCTTTTCCTTGGAGCTTGGCCATGGCATCATGATATCGAGTTTTCAAGACTTTCTCGACCTGCTCAGGGCGAGCACTAAGTGGTGGGAGGACTGGATCCGGATTAAATGCCTGCAGGTACGAAATCATTCAGATATCAAGGTGGGAGAGGTTAATAGACTGATAAAAGTTGTGATTTACAAAACTTACCATGCCAGATATGTGGCACATCTGAGCAAGTTCCTGACAGAATGTACGAGCTAAATTGTCTGGCACTTGCCTAGAGAAGTTGATGCAGATCCAGCTGTTCACTGTTCCCCCATTGATCATTTTCTGCAAACACCCACAGCCATATCAAGAAGAGAACAGTATTATAGAATCATATACACAAGCACTAGGCAGACAGATTAATAACTATTTCATTTAGCTACCTTATTCATCATATTCCACTGACCAACTTGTGGCAGACAAGTCCCTTCTCTTCCAGAATCATGATACTTGAGCTGCAGAATAGAACAATCAAATCGTATTGCGACTCTCATAGTTATAAAAATACAGAAAGAAAATTAGAATAGCAAAAGAGACGAGAATTATACCCACGGAGGAGGCAGAATTCGAGCTTCAACAGAAGTAAGGGACGCACTTATCTTGATGCCAAACTCCTTAGCATAGGGATCGTTACTATAATCATTGAGTTCTACCGTCTAGTCAATCAAAAAACATCATTATATTAGTATAAACAGTCTAACATAGTAAGAGCACAAAAGATCACCATCTTGGCGAACTGCCTCATTATTTATCAACTACAAAGACAATATCTAGAAAAACAAAAAACCAAAATCAGTTGTTTCAGGCAAACACATGAAATCACGCAAGAAGAAACAGAATCTAAGCTACCAAATTCAAAATCAACCTTTACCCACGCATTCATAATGATTTAAAACAATTAGCGAGACAGACTGGCCATAAAAAACTAGACATTCAAATGAAAAGGAAAACAAAATAAAGGAACAGACCCGCAAGATATCTGCTTCTCGTTCTTTGGGGCGCTGACAAGTGACCTTCAACAAAGCAGTGATCTGTCTCTCGTTCAACCTTTTCGAGTATCTCTGTCCCTCAACAATCTTGCAAACCTGCACAACAACAGCAAATTAGCATAGGAAGTATCGTCAACCTAATAAAAGCTGAAGATAAATTTCAAGTTTACCTCCATTGGTAGGTAATTTGGCCTGTTAGAATTCCCAACTTGCAAACACGGTAGCTGCGTGTGCTGAATGCGAAAACCATACGTTTCGTAGAAGTATTCTACAACAGATTTCTGGGTATTTCTATCATCAACAGGAAATCTGAAAAGTATATTACAGCAAAAAAGAGAAAGAAACATAAACTTCTCAAAGTTCAGCATTCACGGAATAGGAATTAACAAAGCTAAAACAAACACGTACGTTAACTCTCGAGTGGCCACAGCAGTTAAGCCAGATATGCGATACTTTCGGCGCATATTTCCTCGATGGGTCACTTCAACCTTCACACCTCTAAGTGCCTTTTTAATCTGTTAACAGATTAAAACACAGGAAAGTTTAGAATGCAACATTTCACTACAGCTATGGATGCACAAACACTAGTAACCGGGAAATGAATAATACCTTCACACGATCAGCATCAGATAAAGGTCGGGATCTAATATCCCGATTCAGCAACTCGGAAACGAATTCAGTCACAGGACCTGCCTCAATGAATGCTGTCGATGACATATCTACCAAAACAAGAAAAACAAAATCGCAGCATGAGGTGAGAGATTACAAGAGGTTCATTCATAAAATTTCAATGAAGGTAATGCAGAACGCCATCGCACCAATGTTGAGTGATAAGCCCATTTGTGTTGGACGAATGCTTTGGTAGAATCCACGCCAGCTCTCCAAGCCATCCCCCAATGATTGCTTTCTTCCTATATCAGGAGAATAAAACGACCGGCCCACAGGAGTATACCTGACTCTAACATGTTAGCAACACTAAAAGAGCTGAGACATGTAAGCTTAGTAGTTGAGTAACAAAATCATCCATAGGATGAGTGAACCTACTTGGAAGTTGGCAGCTCACGAAGAACAATGTCAAGAACCTGCAGAGCCTCCTGCGGTGCATCAGCTTGTTTTCCCTGTAAAAACAGTCCTAGGTGATGCAGATCAGCACGTGCAGCTAGCTTGATCACAACTGTGAATTTCCTTTCTCGTCTGTAAAAGATGAAATGCATGACTTACTATGAAAAACTTTTAATAGAGTAAAGAGAAAAAAACAATAATACAAGAACTGACCTCTGTCCCCCAGGCCCTTCTTCCTCGTCATGAAGCAAGATTACGAACTCCTTCGAGACAAACGGTAGCGGTCCAGCAGTGTACAGACTTTTTCGACCATCATATGCCGGACGACGCGCTCCAAGGTGTGAAACACGATACATGTCGACCAATGCTTTCATCACAGCACGATTAACACCCCTTGATGTAACTTCTGGAGTAATGGTAACCTGCAAAAAAAGAGACCGCATTAGATGCAGTGCTGCTAAATAGAAAATAGCGAAGGGAACAAGTGAACAAACAAACTTACATCATACTGGTGCAGATCTTTGTCAGGCAACTCAGCAAAGAAGTGGTTGGCCTTAACAATGCAACGCTTGCCGGACTGTCCTTTACCAGGCCTCATAGGAAACTTGTAAGCTTTGCTGGAAGAAGGAATAGGCTGGATTGCCTGACTGGGAGCTCCTTGTTCAATAGAGAGCTGTTCAAATTGTTGTACCGGAGCAGAAGGATCCGGCATCTGAGTAGGACTCACCTCAGACGGTGTAGGCTGAGAAGACACCGCTTGATAAGTTGGTGAGGTAGCTTGATGCAGCTCGGGAACTGATTGTCTCTGCGGCAGTCCAGCAGAGGGTGCACCTCCACGGCCACCACCTCCATAACCACCTCGAGGAGGTCCTCCTCCTCCTCTTGGCCCACCGTATTGTTGCTGTTGTAGCGATCCTCCTCCTCTTGGTCCACCGTACTGTTGCTGTTGCGGTGGTCCTCCTCTTGGTCCACCGTACTGTTGTGGTTGTTGGCCATATCCACGACCACCACCACCACCACCACCACCACCACGACCTCCTTGCTGAGACTGAGGATTATAACCTCTTCCACCTTGCAGCTGTCCCCCTCCTCCTCCTCCTCCTCCTCCTCCCTGCTGGTAACCACCACGCGGAGCACCACCACGTCCACCACCTGAGGCTGGACCAGCTTCACGGGAACCAGAACCTTCACCTCCTTCAGATGAACCATCAGTTCTCCTCTTCCTCACCATAATGAAACCCTGAGAAAACAAACAGTGAGACACAGTAAAGGAACCACACTCAGAACCACAAACAGTTACAGAGATGAAATTTCGAAACTATCCTTACAAAATTCAACCAACAAGCAGCAACACGAACAAAGCCCTAAAATAAATTTAAAAAAAAAAAAAACGAAGACGAACAAAAACCGCAAGGAAGCTACTAGATCCGAAATTTAAACTGATCAGTGAAACACTCAAATGAATCAGATTATCATAACCCCAAAATGAAGCCGATCCACCCAATCGACTTTTGAAAAAAAAACCTAAGTATAGCTTCACACAGATCGAAAGCAGTGACGAACCAGCACAAACACAAACACCTTGATTTACCTTCAAAGTCGGCTATCTCACGCCGGAGATACTACGATTGACCGTAGATAACCCTTAACCAACCCTACTTCTCTCTCCCTTTCTCTTTCTTTCTCTCTCTCTCTCTCTCTCACCTCCTAACAAACGAGATAACAAAGAGGAAGCGACGATTTTACTGCTGCTACTTTTTAAATCCCCATTTCCTTTTTTTTTTTTTTCCCTTTTCTCTCTTCTTTCGTCTGGCGAGAGAGTAAAGCGAGGGTTGTTCTCTGGTGTGGTCTGAGTAGATTACGAAACTACCCTCATCGTAATTAGCTAGCGTATGATGACGTGGCAAGTCAGGGTTGGTCTTGTTAAATTTGACCCCGAAGGTCGTGACTCGTGTGTGTTAGTAATTGTTTTTTCATTGTTTGTAATGCGCTGCTGACGTGGAATTGCATATTACGTTTTAATCCGAAAAAGAAGCTTCTCGAAAACTACAAGACGAAAACAGTTTTTGTCGTTTTATATAATACTACCAAATTTTTTATAACAATAATTTATATATATAGTACAGTTTAATATTTGATCTCATCATCAGTTGAATTAGTTTAATACCTCGACTAATCTTCAATGTTTTGCATTAGTTTATTATATGTTTTACTAGTTGATACTCGAGAAAGGTAGCATGCAGATTAATTGTCGATATGTATATACACGAGACCGGCCTTAGAGATTTTATTATAAAGCTGTGTTAATTGATTTGGTCTTTATCATTTCTTTGTTTTACTTATTAACATGCAGTCAAAGACGATTACTTAGTAACAGTTTTAAGATTAGTTGCTACTGTCATGTCATGTGTATATGTGTATTGTCAAACAGGTCCATTGTTCATTCAACGCAAGGACATTTATTCAAATAGCGTTTCGGTCTCCAGAATATCTCTTTATATATATTGAAAAGCGGAAGATTATAATACTAATAAAAGGAGTTATAGAAAAATAATAATTAATTAAACTATAGAGAGACTACATAGTACATACATATGATTCTACAAGGAAGTTGTAAAAACTACTGACTCAAAAAAGTAAGATCAGCGGCCAATAAATCAATCTCGATTGATATATATGATCATCATAGAAGTTAATGATCTCTACAAGACTACAAATACGAACATTAATGGGCCCTCGCACAGGTATATATATTATGCTCCTAATTCTTATCCGTATGTATGATTCTGCTTTCGAAACTGTCAAGATTCAAGAACAATGTATGTACGTAATAAGAGACACGTACGCACGTGCAGCATGCCGAGTATATATAAAACCGATCGATCGAGGTTTTGAATCATTAAGATGAAGATGGAAGAAGTTGGTCTCACTAGTGAGAACGACTGTTTGACGACTCATTCTCATTCCCAGGTCATCCATGCATCGATCGATCTCACTTTTTGTTTTTATACGTTTATTAGGCGAAAGAATGTTTTAGACACTTTCCCTGAAAGAGGGATTTTTGTATGTTAAAAAGTCATGTTTTATTTTGTTTCATTACTCGATCTTGTATGAATGCGTAGATTATGTCATAAGCGATATATACTTTTGTTTCTTGCTGTAATCTGGCAAAATTAATCTACGTCAGTGCGTCATGTTTCATTGCTCATGCTTGTAATTTTAAAAATATAGCCCTAACGGGTTTTTCTTTTAATTCAGTGAATTTGTCCTAAATACGCAAATTTGATTGATGATTATGTATACTTATAGTTAATTTTCAAAGGCGTGAGACTTAATAACATCCTCACATTTGAGATTCAACTTGTAAATAAATTGTATGAAAGTGGCCTAGATTGTGGATATTAAGGAATAAGGAGGATCAATTGGTCACACTTAATGCAACGGTAATGGTGTTCCGTTTTAATGGTGAGTGGTGACCAATCAAACAAAGAGGAAGAGAAAACCAAATCACAATCTTTTTTTTGTTTTGTATCATGCATTATTTCTTGTCGAAAACGATAGCTCCCATCTCTCTTACCAAAAATGCGATGTTATATAATTTGTAATGTTATCTTTTTAACTTACGATTATATTGTCATATTTACTGCTAAAAATTATAACTGTTTTCTATCACCAATTCAACCCATTTACCCATTTAGTAGAGCTTTGAGCTCGAAAGATGTAAAAGAGGTTTAACACAAGAAAGTAGCTAGCAAAAATATTGTAAGAAGTTTAAGGAATGCTAATTTATCCTTGTAAATCATCATCAATTTCTTTTTCTTTTTTTTTTTTGGCCTCACATCAATTTTATTTTTAGTAATCTTATTTATAGTTTTTTTTTTATTGTAGTTGATTGTCTTATATTAGCTACGGGATTATGAAAATTCACATTTCGTCAGACTCATCATCCTATCACAATTCATACCCAAAAAAGTAAACAAAAAAAAAATATCAAATCCGCACATATAACATTTTCAACAAGTCAATTATTAGGACCAAATTCATTGATAGCAAAATCATGGATGCAACCTAACACCAATCCCGTGTGTCATGAAGCTGTGCTTAAGGTCAAGAAATGCATTAAATTTGAGTTAAATGAAATTACCGTACTTATAAACTTAGGTAACTCTCAATTTTGTTATATTTCTAATTTTGGAAATGTGGATGGGTCATCACATGGTTTGATTTTATATTTATGTATGTTATATTCAATTTAGTTTTCGTATTGTAGTTAACTGATTTGTTTTGTATGAAAAAGATATTTGAATAAGAAACAATTATTAACTTCTTAACTTACCCTTGTAAGTTGGTGAGCGAAGGTTAGAAAGTGATTCTTATATTAAAAAGCATTGTAAATTCTTATAGTATACAAATTAAAATGAAATTTTTATGTTTTAATATTTGCAAAGCTATTATTTCATTGTGCTACATTGATAAAATAATTAAAATGATTCACTTAGCCAAATTAATAAGACAAAATGAACATAAATCATTTAGAAGAATTCGAACAGTGCATAGCAGTTTATACACCTTTAAAATATTTATATATAGAATAAAGTTGATAGTGAAAAAGTTGAAATTATCTATCCATATCTAAAATTATTTTAGATGTGTCATGCCAAATTTATGAAGATATACAACATATTCACCAAATTAGAGAAGTATATTACAAAACATTTGATGATGTTGGAAAACATGTATACACTCCATATCCCATAATTTTGATATATATATTTTTCTGTATTGAGATTTGGACTCAAAATATGGTTATATTCTTTATTCAAAAAAAACTCAAAATATACACTCATTGGAAAATATTCTTCTTTTAAGATTCAAAAATTTTGATATATAATTTTTCTATTGAGATTTTAAGGGGTTTTCTTCATAACTTTTAGTTACTATAAATGAAATAACTTTTTTTTTTGCATTTTAATTTATACCTTTAATATATTTATAGAAATTCAATGTTTTAATATATTTATCTCTGTTAAAATACTTTTTACTGATTGATCCTAAGTTAATTCTTTCCTTTTCATAGAAATATGACCTGCAATTTAGGGAGGTGATACTTTTTGAAAACTTTGCTATTTTTACCAATTCTGGGAATGTTGATGGGTCATCACGTGGACTGATTTTATATTAATGTCTGATTAAATTTTAATTTATATTTTCCGTATTTAATTGATTTGACGGCTCTTTAGTTTCAACTGGTTACTTTGTTCTTTACCTGAAATTGGTGTACCCATCAGAAAGCTACTTGATGGCAAACTATTTGAAATTTATTTCATTTTTTTGGTAACTGAATTTTCATATACGGGCGATACATCAGTTGACACAACGATAGGTACTAAAGAAAATGAATAATTACAAAACGCTGGTTTTCAAATAAAACAATAATGAATATTATGTACTACTAGAGAAATAGTTAATTTTCTACATACATATTTTTGTGTTTTCAGACAAAAGTTTCATCTATAAGTATAAAAACAGGGACCCATCTACTTATTATTATTTTGGTAAAAGAAGATACAGAAACGATAAGATTGATGTAGATAAATGTTAGTACTTTCTTAATTCACAGAGGTCTTATGTTCATTGCGAGACTCAGACCTTTATGAATTCCATCTTGACTCGAAACATATTTTAATTTGCACAAAGCGCAGTGCAACTTTTCGATGAGTGTGAAAACTGTAAGCTTCAAATATTAGATTTTTTTTTTTGATAATCTATTAGATTATTTACACGCAATATTGTACCAACTCTTGGACTATTTTATGATTCGATTTTGTGTATCATTATTATTTTAAGAAAATGAAAAATAGCTATTAATGTTTCAACGAGAAGTATATAATGCACGAAAGAAAAAAAAATACTAATGATTGTACATTGACTAAATTTGTTATCGGTTCTATTTCAATTATTTTCTTAAATGGATATATTCTGTTACGAATAAAAGGAAGAAGAGAAAACATCAATGATTATACACGTCAATTTCAACCATGTGCAATTATCTACGTGAAATTAACTTTTACTTTGGAGAAGTGAAATATCAAGAGATGAGTACTACTTGTAAAAGAGATTCAGTCAAATATCAATAAAGTTAAATGCGAACAAGCCTTTGCTCAGAATGTTTGTTGGATGGCTCCGATTTTGTTCGTAAAAGGTCACTTGCCTCAAACTACCTCACACATTTAAACTTATCAGGATTAGTACTTACAGCTTTAACATGAATGCGCAACTAAAGTGTTAGACCTGAACATTGGATCTGGTTAGGATGTTCAGCTCATCAGAAGTTAAGTCCCGAGATATATTTTTCTTTGTTTTCATTTCCTATAAAACGCTAAAGCCAAATATGGTCTCTGATGGACCAAGTGAGCTATCATGTTTTAGACATCGATTCTAGAAAAGCACAAGAATCGAGAAACAAAGAAAGATTACCTATGTGAAAGCTCTATGGATGGCATTACAATGGCACGAAAGAAAATAACCAGAAGCTAAACCATCCTTGTCAGTCTAGTTCGTCAACTTGTCACATCCAGGGAAAAAGTGAGGACTCGCTAATGGGCATCTGAATCTGTTTTGATACATGCAAACATATACATCACACCCATTGGAACATTGAAATAACTGAAAAAATCCAGGAAAGAAAAAAAATGAGAAGAACCTGATTACAACAACACAGACAATAGACATACTTTGGTAGAGAGCAGAGTATTGCTTGAATTCAGCTGAAATGTTGAACATAAGAAGAAGAGAGAGAGCTTCCACTTTGACATATATAAGAAAGAAAGAGTGGACACACTGTTTATTTCTCGTAATAATCCAGAGCCATTAAAACATAATACATCAGAACAGAGAAACACAGGAATGGATGCGTTTTATTCCCTGATATGTATGATATCAGACCAAATGCACAAATAGCTGTTTAAATCTGTCTCATCTTCACAGGATTATTACAGATCACATTTTTGTTCAGCTAGAACATTTTCCCAACACCATCTTTTCTTGGGACGGATTCTTGAACATCCATCCGGCTCCAATTACCCATCAGAGAAGCCATTTGATCAACCTTATCATACAACCCAAGAAGCCCACCAGTGTGTATGAATAATATTTTCTTTCCCTCCCAACTTTTCGGATCCTTGGTCATCTCATTTATCAAACCGTACACAGCTTTCCCACTGGACAAATACTCGAAAACTCAAATGTCAAGCATGACGTTCATAATACACGGAACAAGGAAGAACTAGAAACACTAACATACCTGTAAACAGGATCAAGAATAACACTTGTTGCACTTGCTACTTCCTTCACAAACTTAAGCTCCTCTGAAGTGTTCATGGCATATCCTTTTCCTTTGGCCTGCAAAAGCATAAGATTCAGTAATAGCAAAACCTGTGTGCTTAAGAAGAAAGTATGTCAAAAAACAAGAAGAAGAAAGCATTTATTATCACACTTTTCCATCTGACTTTTGTTTGCTAAGGATCCAAGGAAAATCAACATAAACATTGGACAGGAAGTCTGGCGTCCGTGCAAAAGTTATGAATAAAATGGAGAAGCATGTGACACTCACATTGTGGATGCTAACAATATCGCGAGAGTTAACACCAGCTTGAAGTCCATCCAGAAGGCCTTGGACAAAGTCATAGAAGTAATCAGGATCATCGCATACCGAGAAAGCATGGACCTGCACAATGAAAATAAAATATAACTGAGCCATATATCAACTTCACTGTCCGCCATGCACCTAAAAACTGAAGAGAAGACTATAATATACCTTGGCTTTTAGAGCTCCTAACCAAGACCCCAATGAAATACCAGCAATTGTACCACCACTAGAAAGCAATCAAAATTACAACTAAGATGAGAATGACGCAAAAACAAAAAAAAAGAAATTTAAAGAATGAGAAAAATGCACAAGAGAAGAAAAGCAAAAGCAAAAACCTGCCACAAGCTACCACAATATCATCAAACTTGAGGCCATCGGTTCTACATTTAAGCTGCTCCTCAATTTCCCTCGCTGCTTCGATATAACCCCTATACGATTAGTATGAGCAACTCAGCATTAAAAAACGGGCCCAATCATGCCTCGTCTAAAAAGTAAGCGAAAAGCTACACACTTTGCTAAAGTTTCATACAATCTCACCAAGTTCCCAAAGAGTTAGATCCACCAACCGGAATAACATAAGGTTTTTTCCCTTCCTTTTCCAGCCTCTCTTTCAGGTCATTAGTAAGCGCCTAACAAGTTTTGTCAACACCATCAGTGGCTAAACTACAACTACTAATTCATGTTCATCAAATAAGCAAATTCTTTAATGGAACTAACTGAACCTCACTCCCAATGGAGGAATACTCTTCCTTAGAGATGAGATGAATGTTAGCTCCAACGAGACGCTCTACAAGGAGATTCCCAACTAACCCAGGATCCTCGTCAGCAAGAAGCTGCAAGCAATAAAACACCCACATAAGCACAAAAACGGAGACTTTGTTAAAAAAAAGGACCAAGAGGATATGAAAGACGGGACCTTGGAGGTGCGGAGGATAAGATGAGTATTGAGATTGACATAGTTAGAAGCGACGGTTGTTGCACGGCAATGATTGCTCTGTATACCGCCTATTGTGATGACTGTGTCAGCTTCTTGTTCCACAGCGTCGGCCAATAAGAATTCAAGTTTTCTGATTTTGTTTCCACTCAGTTCCATTCCTGTGAAGTCATCTCGCTGCGTAATTGTTACATAACCGTAAGCGATGTGAAGAGAAAGCAAAAAAGCAAAAAAGAAAATCAGAGATGAGAGTCACCTTGATCCAAAGCTCTGTGCCATTGGGAAGACCAGGAAGGTTCCATCGATGGATCGGAGTAGGAAGCTACAGACAGAACATGATAAGAGAGATTGGAAGTAATTTGTAATCAGACAGGATTGTTTAAAGATTAGAATTTACTTACGTGAGCTAAGGAGAAAGTGTGGGAAGGAATCGGACGAAGATGAGAAGCCCATGAAGGAGGAGAGTAAGGATTCTTGGTGAGGAATTCCGACATTGAAGGTACGGATGTTGCAGACATTGTTCTTGTTCTTGTTCTTGTCCTAAGCTCGTTGAAAGCTACTCTTGAGAGTGTTAAGAGTCGTCTTCTCATTTGCTTCTTTCTTACTTTCTTTCACTACTCAGAAGGATTGCTCAGTTGACTCTCTCTCTCCGTTGTTTCTATTATGGGCCGAGGCCCATTTGATTTTATTTTTTGAATACGAAATTATTATTTTAATATTATATATACAGCCAAACACATACACAATCACACTCAGCATTTTACAAGAATCATTTGCTACGTAGTACATACAAACACAGAGTCCTCCTCACACGTTAGATACATAGACGAGTCTTAAAGCCAACAAAAGGAGAAGTCAAATCGATAAAGCTTGTAGTAAACCTCTCACAGCGTCTTAGTCTTAGAACAAATGATCATAACCCCTGGCTCTGCTCCTTCACGGCTCTTGCAGCAGCGCTGTACCATGCCGCTGCAGCCATTGCGCCAGGATCAGGAATTGATGCAAGAATCTCAGCTGATACATAGCTTGATCTCCCAGCCTGTCCTCCAATCTCAACTATCAGATCACGTGAAAAGAAATGAAACATCCAGCTCAATAAACCGCACCTGTGCTTGCATCTGAATGGTAGATTCAGCTCCTGCAGTTGCAGCTTCCGCAGAGAGAACAAAAGCAGAAATAGGGTCCTCTCCAACGCTTAGTTTCTGCTCACAAATTAAACCAAAGCTCATTAGTACTTACACATATAGCCATCTTTCGTAAAAAGTAAACTATAGATCAGTTACACCTCCTCAAGGACTTTCGAAGCTGGGATGAGAGCATCCAACATCGTTCGATAACCAGCACTTGCTCCACCATATTTACTGACAGCAGAGATTGATGACTTAAGTGCTTCAGACCCTGGTTTCAAGAGGATATCAGATTCAGAGGCCAAAATGTGCCATTTGGAAATAACTAATGACAGTACAGGAAACGTTATCTTACAGTTTTTAGGAGTGATTTCTGACTGAGCGTTAGCTTTTAACTCCGCGTATGCTGCCTTGCAGAGGAGACTGTAACTGTTTTTTCACATTATACAGTTTAATGTCTTTATTAGTAGATGCCAAATGCATGACCATTAGTACAGAAAGACTTCTCAATAATAAATATATATATCGATTCACATTATTCCGCTCGTTCCCCCCATGACTCTTCTGATCGATGAACCAATCTCACTCACTGTTTCGGCAGCATCATTGAGCGGATAACTAGAAAAAAAAGAAATAGAGGGTTCAAACTGAAGTAAACAATCATGCACACACAGGGGAAAAAGAGATTGAATAGGGTTAAGAGTAAAGTAACTCACTAATTCTTCATGTCCTGCAATATAGCTGTTGCGCCTCTGCACATCTATGAATGGCGAAGAGTGTATAAGATTTTATATGTACAATGAAAAAGTTTGCGTTATACAACATTTAACAATTAACCGGACTTACTGTTGAGCCACAGTCCCCGTCACCTACTTTTCCATCCCATTCGTTCAAACTATCTTTCAGACTGATGACCACAGTTGCTGCTGCTTCAATAGCTGCCTCAAGAATACGGCCTTGTTGACTAAGTTCTTGAGGTCGGCTTATAGACTAATATCATGAATTGGAAGTTACCATTATCAACTGGCAAGTTTTTTTATGAAACTGACAAAGATAATCACATCTCATCGAAACTCTTCTAAGCATCATATTCTCATCAAACCTAACACTTACCTCTTCGTTTTTTGTTGATCGACAGGGAGGCAGTGGAACGGGGATCTTTGCTGCTGGGCGGTTCCCTGTATCAAGAGATTTGTCTTTAGCTCAGAAAACAAGGAAAATGAAATGAAAAAAGATAGGAAGCCACAAAGACAGAACCAAACAATGATACAGAATGAAGAATTGACAATCTAATACAAGTTCCAAAAGAAATACCAGAGGAACAAGAAAGACAATTTAACTACATCTCACAGACCATCTGTGCCAACTGACCAACTAGGTGCCTTGGTCGGAGCATCCAAACGCTCTAAAATTAACTGGTCAGCCTTCATGATCGATATCGAGAACCCTGAGAAGGGAAGGAGTGTGAGAGCAACAGCACAAAACCGATAACTCTACATCGGCACAACAAAAAACAGTTACCTGCCATATCAAGAGATGACATAAATGATCCAGTATACACCCTATCAACGGCAAGTCCAAATTCCAACTGTAGTTTAGGGATTGCTTTTCCAGCAGCAATCATAAGTTCCATTAAAGGGGTACCACCTAAGCTGTAAAACAACAGGAATAAAAAAACATTCACTGGTTGCAGATATAATTAAGCAAACTCGTTGGACCATTAGTCGGTATCATAGTACAAGGATCACCTAGGTAGGAAGATGGAATATGCAGGCTTACCCATTAACCATCAGAACCACACTGTTACCACGTGTAATTGGAACATAATTAGTCTCCTGCAGTTAGAAAGAATGCATAGGCCAATGAATGTAACTATTACTGTGGAGATAGTAAGTCAATAACGACAAGATATTGATGTAAAGAAGAATTGCAGCAGTGAAACAGGAATAGTGCACATACAGGACTCAGTATTTGTTGAAGAACGTGGGAAACAACAACATCCACAGGTTGAATGTCGACCATAGCAGCACCAGGTTCCCCATGCTGAAAGAAAAGTTCAAAATAGCAAGAAAGAAAGAAATGAAATAGCAATGTGCGGTGTCTCTTTCCTATGGCATAAAAGAAAATAAAAAGGGAAACAACATACAACTCCAAGCCCAAGTTCCATTTTCTCTGGACCCAAACGATCTGATGTAACCTGTCCCGGAAGCGAACAAACAGTTAGTGCAACGCCCATGGTCCCAACAATCTCAGATGCACGTTTTGCTTCTGCCGCAACTTCTGCTAGGGAAAGACCAGCAGCTGCTGCTGCTCCAGCAACCTATCGTTAATCAATAACATTAAGAAAATATAAACAAATATATAAATGCAAAAAACTACCTGACATCACCAATAAATAACAAACAAGATGCGGACGATTGACAGCAAATGCCGGTTAGACATGCTAGCTTAGATTACAGATAGAGGGAAAGTAAAGTGGAAGGAAGACTGAGAACCTTATGGACAAGAATTGTTCCTGCTAAACCTCTGCGTCCAGCTATGCCACGTGGCGGAGGTAGAGCACAGTCATCTCCAACAATCACAGTCTACAAAAAATGATCATGTTATTCTATCCACCAATGCTCTTACTAAATTCTAAAACAACAAACAAACATTTACCTCTACTTTGAACCCCTCAGTTTTTGCTTGCTCAGCTGCTAGGCCAAAGTTCAAGCGATCACCAGTATAGTTCTGTCAAAAACAGTTAAGAGGAGAAACTTAATTTAGCTCTTCGCAGCTTATTGATATCTATGCAGCTTTCTAGTCATGTTCTAAGTACCGTGACAACCAATAGGCATCCCATTGGACCAGTTACAGCTCGAATCCCCTGGAGTTACACAAAAAGTTTACCATTCACTTAGAAAGCCTCAAGAGAAGAAAAAGAAGGTAAGATAAAAACTTTGAGGAGACTTACAGCTAGAATAGAATCAACCGGTGGCGAAGCAAAGACATCACCACAAATAGCCGCGGTTAGCATTCCTTCTCCTACGAACCCAGCTTGTGCTGGTTCATGCCCACTTCCTCCTCCTGTTACCACATGACATTGCGTAACACACCAAACTAAACTCAATTAAACAGAAATAAGGGTTTGGTATGGACAAGGAGCTCCTGCCTGATAAAACGGCAACCTTGTCATAATCAGCAGCCGAGACATCAGCTCGTAGTATAACCTTGACCTGTGAAGAAGTCCAAGGAAACAAATTCAATCGTCAGAAATTAGCTGAAGCTTTGCACAACCGAGCAAGGGAAAGATAAATTAATAACCTCAGGAAGACCATCCAAATACTGAAGTCCAGGATACGTTTCCACCAGACCCTCGATGAACTCGGTTACGACATCTGCGGATTTCACAGTAACGAGAGAAAAAGAAACATTGAACGCATGGAACTACAGTAACGAGAGCATGAATGTATTAATAGATATGTGTAATGCGAAGAGACACAGAAACGCATTTGGGGGCATATAAGACAGGTCAACAGTCCCCACATAAACATGCACAAATCTCATCCGGAAAACAGACATAGTAGTGAGGATAATCACTGGAAACAGAGAGCTGAAGATTCGAAAACAGGGGAAAACAGAAGCAGAACAGAAGAAGGAGAAGAGTGAGCACGAACCGTTGGGGTTGTTGATGAATTTCTTAGCCGGAGGAACCATTATGCTTAGCTTTCAAGGAGATCAAGACCTGAGAATCAGAGGAGAAGCTCACATAGAGAAAGAAAAAAAAGAAAAAAAGAAAGAAACTTTGAGAGTCAACACAATGGCAGAGAGGGACAAGTAAAGAAACAGGAAGAAGTGAGTGAATGTGTTTCTGTACTTGTCGCACGAGACAGGAGAAACCCAAAAAATACCAAAAAAAACACAATAAAAACCAAAATTGGAGAAACACAACCGCTAAACCGAACTAAACCGTATAACTAACCTATTGTCCCAGCAATTAAACCGATATATGGGGATATTGGGCCGGAGGTAAGCCCAGTAAGTAAAGTAACTACTTAATTAGTAAGAAAAAAACACGTGTTCCACGTATACACCACCGCGGTTCGTCAATGACTATATTCTTGGTCTACTTCGTACGAAAGAGAAGAAGACAAAGAGAGATCCAGAAGTAGAAGAAGAAGAAGAAATGGCTTTGCAATGGCTGATTCTGTCGTACGTAGTGGCCGCCGAAGTTGTAATCGCCGTCATGTTGACTCTACCTTACCCTATGCTTGTGAAGAAACGCGTCGTGTCACTAGTCTCTCTCATCCTCCAACCTGCTGCTTCCATCGTCGCCTTCGCCGGATTTCAACTCCTCGGTAACCACCACCTCTCTCTCTCTCTCTCTCTCTCTATCAATCGGTTCTGGAGTTTATGTTGATACCCAGATTCCTATATATCGTATCCTTGAACCAAATTGTTTAAAATGATTACTCTGTTTCAGATATATACTGGAAGAATGAGCATAGGCAATCTTGCTCATCTGAGGTATGCACTGCTACAGAGAGGGATCGCTACGAAAAAGCTGTAAGTACCTTTACTCTTTGGTTTCGATGTTTCTGAAACTCTTTGAATAGTTAGGCTGAGAGAGTTTCATGCTGTTTTGATCTGACGACTCTAGATTGTAACCAAAGTAATTGCTCTCATTGTTTTTGAGGTAGTTGTGTAGATATTACTCTCTCAAGGTTGAATCTTTTTTTTGTGTCTCCCATTGATGTGCTCATTATCTCCTTAAGTCATAGCTTATGTCGAATAGCAACATGGGTTTAGTTCAGTTTATACAATGTTCTTTTGATTTTTGGTTACGCTGCATTATCTATCACTCAAGTTGTATGTTCCTGGACAAGTATTGCATCTAAAGTGTAAACCTTTTTGGTATGTAGTATCAGACTCTCGTATAGTTAGTTCATCCCTAGTTTCCTAAATGTCTCAGATTGCTTACTAACGAGTTTGTCTGTGTTTACATTAAACCACAGATCTACAAGGCTCAGAGGAATGTGGTTCTTTGCGCTGGAGGAATTCTTCTCTACTGGTAACATTAATCACACCATCCACACACACACACAAGCTCTCGTGTGGTTTTTTACTGATATCTATCTCTTGTATATACTGAAAGGTGCATTTACCGTATCTGCAAGTACAACAAGGACCTGGAGCGTTTGGAAGAAGCAGAGAAGAGACACAAGGAAGAGTGATCTCGGCGGGTATAGAGACTTGGTTACTCAAAAACCATATATCAGTAAAGTCATTATTGCATTTTGTTTCTTACATCCAGTACCACTAAACCTGAAGATAACAGTTTGTATCAAGAAGGGCTTGCAGACTATATATATATCATCAGTGTTCATTTCATTCCTCTCTGCATAACTATTTCAATAACCATATAACTTATCTCAGTTTATTTTCCATAAACTATATCAATAATGTTGAAACTTGAAGCAGCTTCGCAAGCGAACCTCTTGATACGGCTCATTCAACAGTATTTAGTTCCTTTCGCACCATCCAAAGTCGACCCTGAACTTAAAAATCATCGTCATTTCATTCCTCTCTGCATCTCGATAATCTTTTTAAGAGCAATCTCAATTTTATTTTTCATAAACATATGGCATAATGTTGTAACTTAAGCAGTTTCGCAAGCAAACCTTTTGATACAGCTCGTTGAGCAGTTTCTGGATGATTTCCTCGTTCTTTAACCTTCATAAAGTAGACTATTTTTGCACCGTCCAAAGTCGACCCTGAGCTTGGAATCATCTTCATCATCATCATCTGTACGCACATTGATCTTTTCTGTAATTCTAATATCGATTTCTCTTAGATAAGTCATAAACAAACATTATATGAATGAGCTTAAAGAAAAGAAAAAAAAAGATGATAGTAACCGCCTAAACATGTGCCTTTAAATTCTTTGGCTTTAGTTAGAGTTCTAAGGCCATGCGTTTGACGAGCATAACCGCGACCTTGCAACATGTACATGAATAACCTAGTGCTCGATACGAGATTATAGATTTGACTTAGGAGGGTTACTTGTTGCAATGGAGATTTGTTTAGTATCTCTTTTTTTAATTCGATCCTTTCGTTTTGCTACTTTGGAGTATGTTGTGTATCAGGATACCATCTTTTGTTGTCTCAAAACGCTTAGCCAACATTTATCATTCTACCAAAATATATGGTTTCTTGACAACATCTTTTGATACACACAATGCTCCAAAATATATTGTTTCTTGACAACATCTATTTTTTGGTTTCTTGACACAAAATATTTGGTTTCTTGACAACATCTATTTTTAAAATAAGTTATTAAAAAGAATTGAGAAATCTTGGGAAAGTACTAATCTTTCCCAAAAAGTAATAAAAAGACAACAAAATTTAAATTTTGATTCACTAGTTCAGTAAACACGTCTAATTTAATTAATTAATAATAAACTTCTTTGTAACTTACTTCTTTTTGTTGGTTAATAAAATTTATATATTGAAAAAGGAAAGAAAACAGTAAAATGGAAATTGTTTAGAAGTCGTAGACACGGTATCGGTAAAAAATGGAAATTGTTGGGTTATTCACCGACTAAAAAACCACCTGATCACACTCGATTATAAATACCCAACCCAACCCTAAATCCAAATCATCAATTTCGCTATTTTACTTTCCATTATTCTTTTCTTTCGAGCCACTAAGTAGAAAAATTAGGTCAAAACCCGTTTTCTTGAACTGATAGTGTTCTTGAGTAAAGTAGTCATGAGAACCGATTTAAACCACTACATCGTTTACGATCCTGATCAACCAAAAGATGCTGGCACGATCACAGTCATTGCCACGATCTTTGATGATCATGGTGACTTTGACTCGCCATTCACGACTGCGTCACTTCCCATACAAGACTTCTTCGGTGATGAGAACGACGACGAGGAGTCTCTGAGCATACAAGAATTGCGAAATTTCCTAGTGGAAGCGGACATCAACGACGACGTTATTGATATTACGATGATGAAGTTATTTGTCTATGTTGATGATTTAACTTGTTCCACAAGTAGTAGTAGTATTAGTGAGTATTTTCCTGAATGTGCTTTGGAGGTTCAGTTGGATCTTGTTCCTGATTATCTGGAACAAGATGATGATGAGGAAGAAGAAGAAGCCCTTCAAGCCTCGTTCAATGAAGCCACTAATAACACCCGGTTTCGACCCGCTTGCAAGCTCGAGGTCAAATCCCTAAAAAGGAAAACATACCACAAGGAGATGGAAAAGGAAAGCAAAGTGTGCACAATTTGTTTGGAAGAGTTAAGCAATGGAGCAATATATGTGACTTTAGCTTGTGGACATGATGACTTTGACGAGGAGTGTATCCTGAAGTGGTTTGAGACCAGTCATGTTTGTCCATTGTGTCGTTATGAGTTACCATATGAAGATCAAATGACCTATTGATCGATCGGTTGCACAATTAGTACGAGATTATAGATTTTGACTTAGGAGGGTTAATTACTTGTTGTAATGAAGCTTTGTTTAGTATCTCTTTTTTAATTCGGTCCTTTTGTTTTGCTACTTTGGAGTATGTTGTGTATTAGTGTATACGTACACCTTTTGTTGTCTCAAGTACTTGGCCAACATCTATAAATAAACTTTTTTTTTTCTTATATATATTGTTCATTCTTGCAAAATACACAAATACACAAAATGCCTAAAACTCCCGAGTATTGAGACTATAGCAATGGCTCAAACAAGTCCATAGAACGGGTTACATACATATGAACTCTCCCTTGAGTTAGCTGGGTTCCTGCAATCACAAAAGATACAGAGACATATTCAGTTTGGTGGACTATATACTAGATCGTTCCAATGGAAGGTGTGAAATACAAACTTGGTTGTAAGAAGTCTCACCAAACATTGAATCTGGAATCCAATTTTGATGATGATGATGATGATGTTGATCAATGGCAAGCAAGGATTGATACATGAGAAATTTAAATTTGAAAGCAGCCACCGTAATTAGCCGTTGGATCATACATTGGTGAAGGATCTTGCTCTTGTTGTTGTTTTCTTCTTGCATTTCAGATTCTCTCTTCTTGCATACACAAAGCAGGTGTAGAATGGGAATATTCCTCCCCAGGTTGTTGTAAACCCAAACAACCGTTTCCTTGTTGTTCTAACTGCTCAAATGTTTGTCTCAAGTTGCTACATATCTGATATCTTGGTTTTGTAGACTCAAAGAGGCAGTTTAAGTAAATGGGAATCAAGCCAACCATCTCTCTGTTTAAAATTACTAGAGCAATGAATCAGAGACCAGTTTTAAAGTGAATTTTTTAAAGAAATTGTGACATAACACTCGTTACCAATGAGTAAATCTGGAATCACCAGGTAAGAAATTGCTTGCCAGTTATCGTTATCAAGAAAATCGCTACTTGGGTCACTTTAGACCCTGTCGTGTGGTAAAGGTAACAAAAGACTTTAGCAATCTGAGTCAAAGATGTTTGTAAGTACCAAAGAACGTTCAAGAACTGATGATGGATGATCCGTACCTCTATAGTTTGATCCCTGCATGAGATAAATAAGACAACATCTCAGACCATCACATTCTAGTGGCTTTATGGTTACTAAACCAAAATCTTTTCCTAAACAGCGTCAAAGGTAATACAAATTTTCTTCGAATACTCACTTCAATGACCAGATGTAATAAAAATTACTTCTTGCAAGAAAAAATATTTATCTTCGTCTGAAAGCTTCAAACCAAAACGTCGCTTCGGGAGAACGGTTCAGCTAATGGTGAAATTGGTTTTACTATAACCAATCTAGAAGAAGATGGTAAAACAAAAACAAAAAAATCCAACCTTTAAAGATTGGGACGTCATATTCGGACACGGTCTCTCTCTCTCTCTAGAGAACAAAATGTAACAGAAGATTTTTTAAGAAGGGTCTTTTTGCAGCAGAGACAGCGAAAATTTGGGTTCTTTGCGTCGAAACAATAGGCGACATTCATGTTTGTGTAATAGGTTTACTTTACTAGGTTTTCTTTAATGGTCAACATTTATTATGTTCATATTCTACCAACTATAAAACAAACAGACTTTTGAAATACAGTTTTTGAAGACAGTAGTAGTAAATACAGTATAATGGCCTGAGTTTTCAAAATCAGATTTTTACCGTCCATTTAACTTTACAGTATTCCTGTTGTAAAATATTCAAGATAAAAAACTTGTGGCTGGTATAAGATTGATTAGATTGATTAATCGTGGCCAACAAAATATGGGTCATCCTTCTCCACAACCAAAGGCCCATTAAACGTCTTATAAGAACAAGGTAGAAGAAGAGTTCAAATGCTAACCTTCAGTTTGCAAGATGTAGTAGCAGAAAAGCAAATGAAAATAACATCACGCGTATAAACTCATCGCTGATATTACCTCAACATAGGTATTGATATTTCTCAGGGGGCAACAACATTAGTCAGTTATATATTACAAAGACAAATCTCCCCAAGCCTCCCAGAGAAATTACATCATCATCACCAAACACACAAACCGTTTCAGTTCAGTACGAAGTGATACCTTGAATCTACATGACTCTCCACATCCCAGAGGAACGAACCAAACGTCACAGCCTCCAACACAAGCCTCTTCAGTCCCTTGAAACTGATCTTTATGTGCTCGTCCTTTGACGAATCAATTGTGCCTTGCGGTGTTATCACAATCTCTGACCTCCCAAACAACGCCTCTGTATGCTTCTCAATTATCCCAACCGATTCTCTTGATCTGATGGTAGCGTATCTCTGAAGGGTTTCTCCGTCAAAGGACATGACGTATGTTTTCAACCGGGATTGTTTCATTTCGCTGCTAAAACCGCCGCCACTCGCGTTGATCCCTCCCACAAATGAACCAACCTCTTGGTTAGATGATACAGCTTGATAAGTCTCTTCTGCTTCTTCATAGAAGCTTCTCTCTCCTTCCCGGCCTGCTTGTTCAATGCTAGTCTCAGCTTCATCTGACCCACCTGGAAGAATCTTCATTGTCTTCTCAAGCTGAAACCTTTGGTCGATACGCTTCAGGAAGTACCCATACATCACAGAAGCAGCATACACTTGTCCAACTCCGAGCTTGCTTATCTGTGCTATAGTTGTCAGATTGCCAACGCGGTTCTTAAGAATGATGGAAAGATGATTCTGAATCATCTCATAAACCTCAGGGGAGTGAAGTTGCTCTAGCTCCCCATCTTGACTTGGCCAAGTATCAACTCGACCAGAAGGATCCGTAGATGAAGTGCTTATCGATGGTACAAGCGAAACATTAGCGTCCATGAACTTCTGAACCACTAACGCATATAAAATCTCTTCCAAAGCCCTTCTTCTCTCTTTCTCCTTAACTTCAGCTATCCTCCTAAACACCCAATTCAAAAACTAATTCAAAAACCAAACCTTTTTAGCATCTGAAGGGTAATAAGATAGGCATGTGACAGTGACAAAACCTGTAGAGAACAATGTCTGTTCCAGGAACAGAGGATCCATCTTTGATCTGTTCCTCAGCGTCACGATCAGTTTGAAGCTGTGCAAGCTGTTGTTCAACAGCTGCTGGCACAAGATGAGGATGGCTAACGAGTATCTGCGACAGAAACTGTCCCACGGGAGACTTCAACTGAAGTGGCGCAATTGAACCAGTTGAAGCAGACGCATCACCAGAAGCTGAAGCTTTAACCACAAAGGTTCTTCGAGACTTAAGAGAAATTGTTCTGCTTTGCATTGGTCTCGAGAATTTAAGAGAAGAGCTTTGCTGAGAAAGCAGAAACAAAACAAAAAGATTAGATTTTTCGATTCAAAACGAATTCCATTTAGGTTAATTGCATCAAAAGGTTAGAGATTTGAGACATACTCTGTGGCGAAATTGAGGGCTGGAGCCGAGTCGCATGAAACCAGGGGAGCTTGGGGTTAGGAAAGTCGAACCGGAGACGGTTTTGGAAGTTCGACGGAGAAAGGCGGGAGAGTGAGACAAGCTCGCTGCCACGGCGTCCATGATTACCCTTCTGAGAGAAGCAAATGATGAGAAGATAATCGGAGCCTTTTGGCCAGAGAAAGGAAGAAGAGAAGAAACCCTAAGATGTCCGACAAGATGATGATGATTAAAGATAAACCGGATGATGTTTTGTTTAGATGGTTTGCGACTTATCTCTCTATTGCATGGATTAGATTAAAGTAATTACAGTATTAATCTCATTTTAAGATTTTACACTGAGGTAAATTTATATTTAAAATCTTTCAGAAAAGAAAGCAATATTAATTAGAAAAAAAAAATATGAGGGCCACAGTTATGGCTGCGGCGACCACTCACAGATTAATACGTGTTTTAATATTACTACCCACGTTTTTTTGTTTGGATAATATTAAAAAGAGACCTATAAAAACAAAATCAAATACAAAATACACTAAAAATCTTATAATTTTTTTTAAAATTTGGGTTTTAGAAATTAGTGTTTACGGTTTGAGAATTAATATTTCAGCTTTTGGATTTAGTTTTTATGATTAGGGTCGGTTTAGCATTTTTTTTTTTGAGGGTTAGTCTATCAGATTTGTTTTTTAAACAATAAAATCTAAACTAGCTTTCAGTAGCCCAATAGAACTTATATTTGTTTAGGCCCATTAAGTGTACATATAGAACCCTCCAGAATACATATATAGCCCAGCATACGACCCATCAAAACAACTAGGGTTTTTTCACGTCTCGCTTCTCAGTTGCCAACCGGTGTGTAAGAATGTTGTCGTCGTCTATATCTGATTTTTGTTTCTCAGATTTTTGATTTTTTTTTAAGTTTTCTCCTCTCCATTGTATAAACCTTGTTCTTCTTTCATTTGCAAGATTTTGAGATAATTGTGAAGGTTTTTGTTTTTGTTTAGAAAACAACAATTGTTTTTTGTGGGGGAAATAAGAATCAAATTGAATAAAAAAAACGGTGGCGATGATGAAAAAAAGGCCGGACTTACGGCTGCTACCCAACTGTGGTAGTAGAATGATGATAAAGTTTCCAAAGGTTACATAGCTGAGCCTCCTCTCTTTTCCACAAGTTAAACCAATTCTTGATTTATTCAAGCTTCGGTAGTCTTTTTCTTGCCTACAATTCATCCCAAATCAAAATAAAATAAAAATGCTTCTGTTTGCAAATTTAATAACAAACAATGTGAAAAAATTTCATAAAAATCAACCGAATTTTTGTTAAACCATAGAAATGTATATACAAAACTACAAATTAATTGTCAACTCCACATTAATACAGAGGAGCTAATAAAATAGACTTGTTTACACAAAATTATTAGTCTGTGTAACAAAAAAGAGTTGGTGTAAACTGTAAAGTGTAAACTGTAACATTCAAAGTTAATAAATAAAACTTGAGTAAAAAAAATACTAGTAAGTGGTAATTTGGATTTAAGTGAGAAAAATTGAATAAAAAAGAGAAACCTGAAGAAATATAATTTGGTGGGCAGGTAAATTTGTAAAAGCTTCTGGGTTTAAGCTGCCCTGAGAAGAAGAAGAAGAAACGCAAAAACCCTTCCAACAAAAAAGAAAAAGAAAAAATGGAATTGAAAGCAATTTGCTTAGGGTTTCTTCCACCGAGACTTCGAGTTTCACTCTCCTATCCTCCTGTAAGTAAAATCCAACAATCAAAATTTCGTCTTTCCATTCTTCTAAACCTTATCCTAAATTTTGTCATCATCTCCTGAGATTCTCCTAGGGTTCTTCCACATTCGCAACGCGTCAGAAACTTGATTCCAGACGTAACTATCCTCTTTACTCACTTTGCTTTTCTTTAAAGCTTCAATTTTTATCACAAAGACTGATACTTTTTCTCCTTTTGTGTCAGAAACCCTCGTTTGGAACAAACCACAAGGTGGGCTTTACTTGAGCCGAGGTCGTCTAGTATGTTCTTCTCGGTCTGAGTCAAGGCCTGAACCAAAGCAGCCTGATAACTATGCTCGAGCTGAGCTGTTCCGTGGGAAATCTGGTTCGATTTCTTTCAATGGCCTAACCCACCAGCTGGCTGAAGAAAGCAAACTTGTCTCAGCTCCTTTCCAAGAAGAGAAAGGTTCCTTCTTGTGGATTTTAGCCCCTGTTGTGTTGATAGCGTCGTTGATTCTTCCACAGTTCTTTCTCAGTGGTACCATTGAAGCTACGTTTAAAAACGACACTTTTGCTGGTAAGTCCGTGAAAATCCTCACTACTGCTTGAATGAGTGGTAACATCGGATGATGACTTTTATGAATTCGAGGAACAAGTAGAGTAGAAGTGTGTATCTTGATGGTTAATTAATTATTAAGTGTAGGCTTCTTTTTCAAATGTATTTGACTTTGATGTTTTTGATAGGTTTAGACCCTGATTTTTTTATGTGCAGTAGCAAAATCTTTCTATTGATCTTGAATTGTTGTTGATTACAATCAAGAACACATGACCTAAGCTTCTTAAAGCCAAGATGCTTCCCTTATGATCCAAGCTCTTATTTGTGTGATACTACTCATGTGGCTCATTTTTGATGCACTCTCTTATCAGGTTTGTAACTTTGTATTTTCTTGATGCAGAAATTATTACCTCTTTCTGCTTTGAGACGGCGTTTTATGCTGGTCTTGCGATATTCCTGTCTGTGACTGACCGAGTTCAGAGGCCGTACTTAGACTTCAGCTACAAGAGATGGGGTCTAATCACCGGACTGAGAGGATACCTTACGTCTGCGTTTCTCATTATGGGTTTAAAAGTTGTAGTTCCCTTGTTTGCTGTATACATGACTTGGCCAGCTCTCGGAGTCGATGCGTTGATTACTGTGCTTCCTTTCTTGGTTGGCTGCGCGGTACAACGTGGCTTCGAGGCTCAGCTTGAAAGGCGCGGCTCGTCCTGTTGGCCTATTGTTCCAATAGTCTTTGAGGTAAAACTTATATGCCTGATAATGAGCCATTTCGGCCTTGATGATTTTTGTCTGCTCATCTTCTTGTTTACCAGAGTCTTGTTTCATCATGTAATGGCAGGTGTATAGGTTGTATCAGGTGACAAGAGCAGCCACTTTTGTTCAGAGGCTGATGTTTATGATGAAAGACGCGTCAACGACTGTAGAAATCTCAGAGCGAGGAGTTGCGCTCGTTGGTTTGGTCGTCACTTTGCAGTTCCTAGCCGTTATATGTCTCTGGTCGTTTGTGACTTTTCTTATGCGCCTCTTTCCTTCGAGACCTGTAGCTGAAAACTACTAAATCTGATAGGTGTTTAGCGAATGAATGTGACATGTAAACCGAAGCCTATAACCGTTGTTTACGTGGATTATATTGAATTCAAGGAATTGCAGTTTAGGACAATTATTGAGAGAGTTAGTTGACCATGAGGATTGAAATTGGCTGCAAATGTCATCTCTGCTAAACTTCAATACGTGGTGATGATGATTCATTGAGGAGTGGTACAATTATCCTTGTCAAAGTTTAAAATATTGATATCAAACTATGAGAGCATAATTGTTTCATATACAGTATTTTCGTACTAAAGATGACTAATTGAATATTGGATGTATATTTTATAAATTTAGAGTGAAAAGAATACATTATGATAATCCGTTGTCATTGGATTGAACCTTCTCAAATCTCAGAAATCAAACCAATATTCTTCTTTGGGATAATGTTTTCTTTCCGGTTTGTAATTAGGTAAACCTATATAAATCTCTCAGAAATTTGCATCTGGAATAACCGGATATACAAGTTGATTTCCATCACTCGAACCGAATTTGGTACGCGTAAATAAATTTAGTTTAAACAAACCGGGTCCGGGTTTGGTGCCGCTTCAAAAAAGGAAATATTGTAAAGTTACTTATTATAATTACCGATAGCATTTAGCGGATTCGCTTCAAAAAAGGAAATATTCTAAGTTTAATTAATTTAATTACGGATTAGAATTATGGCG
This sequence comes from Sisymbrium altissimum, assembly GCA_900406495.1. NCBI lineage: Eukaryota > Viridiplantae > Streptophyta > Magnoliopsida > Brassicales > Brassicaceae > Sisymbrium > Sisymbrium altissimum. Next base: position 8,542 of record OVBI01001265.1, on the reverse strand, counting down.
GCGGATGTAATAACCACCACAACGGAGCCTATATATAGATCCAGAGAGAAAGAGAGTGCTGCTACTTTCTAATTTTCTTTACGCAGACAAAAAAAAAATAACACCCGCTCTCGACTCTGTCTAATTTTGCTTTGCGATTTTGAGAATTAGGGTTTGGTTTTCTTCCTTCGTACAGAGAGAAAAAAAACAATGGTGAAAGGTACGAAGAGAAAACTCGACATGAAGAAGATAACAGACAAGAAATCAAAGGCCAGAAGCTTCACGAAACGAAGCTACGGTCTATACAGTAAAGCCTCGCAGCTTTGTATTGCCTCCGATGCTCAAATCGCAATCTTATCCACTCCTTCTTCTTCGAACTCCAACGTCTCTTTCTTCTCGTTTGGCCACACCTCCGTCGAAGCCGTCGTCTCCGCTTATCTCTCTGGGGAGAGACTCGCTCCTGTTTCGATTATGGATAGCAAAGAGATGCGAGAGGATCTTGGTGTCTGCTTCGAAAGCAACGGTCTAGGGTTAGAGAATTGGTGGGACGACGAGAAGAGATTTAAGAATCCGCAACAAGCTTTGGAAGCGATGGAGTCCATGAAGAGTCTGTTGAGGGACGTGAGTGCATTGTGTTCAGGTTCTGATCAAAAACCTAATAAAAAAAGAAAAAGAGAAGCTTTCATGGATGATGATCATAGTAATAAGAAGAAGAAGAAGAAGATTAAGAGCGAAGTTGTTTTAGACCACCACGTAACTGATGAAACCCTAGTAAATTTCAGCGACGTTGCAGAGCATGATCAGATCATGTCGATTTCTGACAGTTTATGCAAGAACAATGATTCATCTACTGGAGTGTGTAATGAGTGGAGCGTTGTGGATTTTGATCAACTCCTTAATGGTTTACCTGAAAATCTCGACAACAAGGCTGCGGAAGAGGATCAGGTTGTGTCTATTTCTGAAAACACATGCAGCGACAACAAAGATTCATCTAGTGGAGACTTGGCTGAAGAATGGAGCGATACGGATCTTGATCAACTCCTCAATGCTTCTGATGATCATATACTTGAAAATCCCAACGAATTTGTTGTTGTCACCAAGGCTGAAGAAGAGGATCAGGCTGTGTCTATATCTGAGAAAACCTGCAGCAAAGACAACGATTTATTACCGGTAAAAGGGTTTGTTGACAACAACACTGAAGAAGAAGACAATCAGGTTGTGTCGATTTCTGAACAAACCTGCAAGAACGACTACGTTTTATTACTTAGAGCAGGCGACTTGGAAGATCTTGATTTTGAGTCAATTTTAGAAGGTTTGAGATCCGATGATGAGTTTGATGAGTTTTGAAGTCTTCTCATGAGTTGTTAATCATCTTTATCAATGTTAATGAGGAGAGTCCGGTTTGATTTCGATCAGTTTTCTCATATCAGAGAAAATTGATCCAATTCAAACAGGTTTTAAGCTTCAGTTTGTGTCTTGGTAGTAGAGTTTGAATTTTATTATTCTGATTCAGCTCTGTATTTTTTTGTAGTTTCAATTCTAAAATCATAGAATTTTAATTAATAGTAATACGTTTTTAAAAGTAAATTTTGAGTTGTATATTTCTTCTGGTTATGTTTTGTAATCTGTTTGGACAGATCCTTTTGCAAACGTTTCCCATTTTTCTGGTAATGATCTCGCATCTTTAATAAGAAAATTTGCTTCAGTAAGAAATTTGAATCAATTGACCAGTTTATAAACAAACATATAGCGACTTAAAAACTCACCAGTGACGATTCAATCTTACAAAACTGAATGTTATCAACAGATCGAGGCTATATCCTCTAGCACATAGCCACCACCTTAACAGAATACAAAAGACTTTCTGCTAAATTTGTCAATATCAAGCATGAATAACAAATAAACACACTTTTCTCTTTATTTATACTAAAGTGAGACTAATAACTGTCTTTGGACAAACAAGATCTATATGAACTTTCTGATAATAAAACGAAAAAAAAATGTTCTGCACTTCTACTATTGTTCTACACTTCTACTAGATCGCTATTTCGGTTGACATAATTGCTCTGCTCTGCTTCTCAGTATCAGGAAAGTCATAGAGAAAGCTTTAGTTAGTTTTCTGATTTGTTTGAATTAGTTTTCCGGATCACTAGTGGAAGCAAAGAAACAAGAACTCTGATTGATTTGTCTACAAAGGGACAACTGAAACTATTGAGGCTGAGAGTGTCCTAAAAAATAGAACAGCCAAGATGATATAAATAAATAAGAAGTAGTCCCAGCGTGAAACTGTAGAGAGACGACATGGATGCAGTGAAAGGCGCTGCTTCTCTCAAGAATATGGATGATCAACCTGTTTCTTTAGAGACAGATTTAGATGGAGATAGACTTCAGAATTAATTTGGTTTTACCACCAAAGAAACTAACTGACTAGATATAATTCCATTTGCTTTCTGGATATATTGGTGCAAGAACAACCTTCTGAGAATATTGAGCTACCATACAATGCACAGCACTCAGGAATCTGAAGTCGAAGGAAGTGACTTTCTCTCAAATCACCGACTTCATAAATCATGTGATTTGCTATAACGAAATTCAGACAACATGCATATTTGGTTGACTTCAAACGGCTTATGCACTTTTGACAGCATAGTTCTTCGGGGCAAAGAGGAAACCCGTGCAAGCCCGGTATGTTTGAAAATGTCAGCGAGAGGCCTTCTTTAGCAACTGGCACTAGCATAAGCTGCGCTATAGTTTAGTGAATAAGTTAGAAAGGTCACTGTTGAAATTGTCTATTTAGATATTTTGTGGGACAAAGAAATAGGTTGACATTTTTGTTCACGTGAGAAAGTATGTGCCTCATTCGTGTCTTTTAATACTGACGTGAGCTTCAGGACGTGTCATCTTGTCCTTTATTCTATTCTACGTATTCCTTTATATTTTTTTCATTGACGCATCATCTGTTACACCGCTAAATGATCCACACAAATCTTGTTCAGTCTGTGATGTAACAGATGATGCGTAAACAATTTCCTCTAATAATAAAGAACCATAAACAAGAATGCTAGCAAACCGGGAATAAAAAAAATGTTTCCAAAGCTTTGTAAAATTTTTTTAATCAATATGTGATTAATGGATAGTTCAAAAATATATTATAGTGTAACTGATCAACGATTATTGTTCAGAAAACAATAAAATAGGATCTCAGGAGAATTAGTCGTTTCTAAGTACTCGCAAAGTGAGAGAGAGTGAGAGAGCCAATCTCAGACTGGCTATTATAACTCAATCTTCTTCTTCCTCTCTAGAGACAAAGCAGAAATCATGTCTCCACTCGCTGATCTCTTAAACCTCAATCTCGACACCAAGCAAATCATCGCTGAATACATATGGTTCGATCATTTTCCCTAATTTCACTAATCATGTTTGTCTTTGTGTTTTGCTTTATCTCTTGATGGTTCGATCTTACTGCACCCTTATGATCTTGCATGTCTCTGTTTACAACATAATGTTTTTGCTTTGTTTTTACTCTTTTTTCGTGAGAACAGGATCGGTGGGTCTGGAATGGACATTAGAAGCAAAGGCAGAGTAATAATGATAAGACTTACACAATCTTTGTTTGTTGTTTCATCTGTTAGTCTCCTTTTTTTGTATAACCAGAAATGATAAAAGCTTTCTTATTTGAACAGACACTACCAGGACCAGTAAGCGATCCATCTAAGCTTCCCAAATGGAACTACGATGGATCCAGCACCAATCAAGCCGCCGGAGACGACAGTGAAGTCATTCTTTAGTAAGTCATTAGCTCACATAATTTTAAGTAAAGGATATCAAATTTCACATCATTATTTTTGTTAATGTCGTTTTTGGAATGAATGTAAAAAAAAAAAAGTCCTCAGGCTATATACAAAGATCCGTTCAGGAAAGGGAATAACATTCTTGTAAGCTCATCTGAATTTTTAACAAAACTTAAAAGATTCATCTGATTGTTTTTTGTTTAGCGGATCTTGAGTTTCCAAACTTCTTGAATATTATTACTAAAACAGGTAATGTGTGATGCTTACACACCGAAAGGTGATCCAATCCCGACCAACAATAGGAACAAAGCCGTAAAAGTCTTCGATCATCCCAATGTCAAGGCTGAAGAGCCTTGGTAAGCTATTACAGAGCCTATGAAAATTTGTCAGTTGATTGTTTATAACCGAATTTCTTTTACTTTGCTTTTTGGTTTGGAGCCGGTTTGGTTCTGAACAAAAGCACTCTGTTTTGTTTGTTAATTGTCTGAAAATCTTTTTCTCTTGAAAATTTTGGTTGATTCAGTTCATCAGGTATGATGAAAATCGGATTAAGTTTGACTTTCGGTTTGATGTGAAACATTTGATACCGATCGGTTTGGGAATAAATTGGTTGGGTTGATTCGGTTTGATGTTTTACTGTATTGGTTATTTATTAGGTTTGGAATTGAGCAAGAATACACATTACTTAAGAAAGACGTAAAGTGGCCACTAGGTTGGCCTCTTGGTGGATTTCCAGGTCCTCAGGTACACTTACGATTACAGTTTACCATCAAAATTCATACACTAACTCCCAATATCAAGAACATATCTCTGATATCGAATACCTCCCTTTCTTTTACGTGTTTGATGAAAACAGGGACCGTACTATTGTGCGGTTGGTGCAGACAAAGCCTTTGGTCGTGACATTGTCGATGCTCACTATAAAGCTTGTCTTTACGCCGGTTTAAGCATCGGTGGTGCCAATGGTGAGGTCATGCCTGGACAATGGGAGTTCCAAATCAGTCCTACTGTTGGTATTGGAGCAGGTGATCAATTATGGGTTGCTCGTTACATACTCGAGGTGAGAAAAAAAAAAACCATATAACTATTAATTATTATTGTTTCTTTGCACTAACTAACATTGTTTTTAATATTTTTGCATATGAATCATTTTTTGTTTTTGGCAGAGGATCACTGAGATATGCGGTGTGATAGTCTCATTCGATCCCAAACCAATCGAGGTGATCTCTTTTGATCATCAATATTCTGTTTTTGTTTTTGTAGTTATAACGTAGTATTAGTTTTCTTTAACCTTTTTTTGAAATGGTGGTTTAACTAGGGTGATTGGAACGGAGCAGCGGCTCATACAAACTTCAGTACAAAATCAATGAGGAAAGACGGAGGATTGGATTTGATCAAGAAAGCAATAGGGAAGCTTGAAGTGAAACATAAACAACACATTGCAGCTTACGGTGAAGGCAATGAGAGGCGTCTCACTGGGGACCATGAAACCGCAGACATCAACAAATTCTCTTGGGTATGAGATGAAATCAAATCAATATTTTTGGATTAGCTTAGTGATCTTTTATACAAGCTTCTTGATGTAATTTTCTTTGAGAGTAGGGAGTGGCGGATCGTGGAGCATCGGTGAGAGTGGGAAGAGATACTGAGAAAGAAGGAAAAGGGTATTTTGAGGATCGAAGGCCTTCCTCTAATATGGATCCTTATCTTGTTACCTCCATGATAGCTGAAACCACCATCCTCGGCTAAGCTTTTTTTTGTTTTTTTTTTGGTTGCATATGTTCTTTAATTTTGTTTCTTCATATTTCGGTTTAACTTCGGTTTGAGACTTTTTATTGCGAATAATTCATGGGATGTTCTATGATGATACTGATTTGTTTGATCCGGTAATGTTTAAAGTCTTTGAGTTAATTCCCTTGAAGAGAGTAGTCGAGATTACTTTTGGCTTTGTGAAAAAGTTAAGAATGAGAAACTTGAAGGTTTTTACCTCTTAAACCATACTCTTTGCTCAGTAGATCCATGTATTGGTGCGTCCAACTTTCAAAATCATCAATCTATCTTTAAGAAAAATGAAGTTACTTGGATCATAAGTCTGATTAGAATATGTGCTGGATTTGCATACAAATTAAATAAATGGATCTGTTGAGCAAATATTTGCAAAAGGTTCAAACCGGGGACCAAAAAGATAAACAACATTTCGGTAATATTTTTACTTCTTCTTTGAACATTTAATATTTTTTTACTTTGATTAAAGAAATAATTCACTCCCAAAATTTCTGGGTAAATATAGATAATGAGTGGAATAATGGGATACTTACTTTTACTTATGATCCATTTTATTCGCTACCTGGCTACCTCTAACTACTGCTAATACTTTTTTTTTTTGAACAAAAAGTCAAAAAGTAACTACTGCTAAGTGCTATTTCATTCATTTTCATTACATTTATTTGCATTCATTCTAGTTAGCATATTTTTATGAATGGTTTCCAGTTAAACCCTCGATCTAGTTTACAATCTGTATCTGGGCCTGCCATATTTAGCCCATGGTCCAACGAATAACTAACTAATTATTGTGTTGTTTCGTTCCGCAGGCTTTCTTTATACTGTTCATACGATCGTTGTCTTTGACAGTGAATCACTGAGATATGCCGATGTAGTGTATTCTGTAATTATCTCATTCGATCCAAAACCACTATTGCTCTGCCTCGTTTCTGCCTGTGTTGTTGTTTTGGTTTTTGTTTTACTGACTTGTGTTGGTTCAGAAGACAGAATGATTTTTTGAGAAACAAGAAAAATAAACTTAAAGAGCACTGACTTGTTTCAGGCCTATTCCCAACAGTTGTGACTAAAATCAACCAAAGCACTGTCTCTCTTTATTCTCCTTTTGTTTTCTGTTTACTCAAACGTCGAGCTAACTCGAAGAATCTAACCCAAAAGCGGCTCTTCATTTCCTGCCAAACATTAATTGTAAGAAACCAATAAATAGTAGGTTTTTTATACTGAAAAATACGTAGTAAATTGAGAAGAATATTTTATGGCTACTTTTTATTACTATTACTATTGTGTAGTTTTCGTCCAATTCCGTAATGTTAATCGGTTGATACGGGGGACTACGGCTGATTCTTTTAAGTAGAGTACTACGATATTCACTTGATGATGTATATATATACTTGGGGGGGGGGGGGTTACTATTAGCGTAATTAGAGAGATCTAATTAAGAAAAATGGACGTATCTTGTGGGCAGGTAACGCCAATAGAATTCACGTAATTCATGTAAAAATAGAACTAAATCAACTTCTTGATTGGTCCACTTGCACGCAGCACGAATATACGTATCTATAATATACTACATACAGCCTACAGACGCACATGATATAGATATATGTACGCATATTTGATCATTTATAAGCCGGCAATGTCTTCATCGTAGAAAGAGATGAATATTCAATAAAAACGCCGAGAAAAAACAAAAAACAAAAACTGAAAATTTGTCATTTAATATATGATCTTTTACAAGACAAAAATCGAATTGAAATTTCTTGAAACTAGCTAACAAAAATTCCCTGACCAATGAAGAATAAATCAGTTTTGTTTTCTTTGGTCTTTCACGAGCATATGAAAGTTATAATTAATGGTTTTTGGTGAGAAGAAAAGGAGCCAAACACATGAAAATAAAATGTAAATATTAATTGTAGTTGTCTTTTCCTTTCGTGTAACGCCCAACCATGTTTCGCTGCACGTTACGACTTCCTTTTGTTGATCTATGTGTAAATGATCTTAACCTAATACCATTGCGAGAAATAAAACTATTCCTTTGCCAAATACTAAAATCTAGGAAAATTTTGACACATATGTTACGATTCGAGCACGTTGAAACACGAATCTTCGAACTCAACTCGAACGCTTACAACTTCTTACGCCTCTCAATTTTATCGAACAAGATTAGAAGATGCATAAAAGAAAGAACACGCGAAATTTGGTAACCCAGGAGTTCACTACTCGAAGTGAGTAAGTTACTCTCCTGGAGCCGATCAATCCGGCAAATCACTATAACAAGGATTACACCGAGCAAGCTCGTCAACAATAGCGATTACAAGAGTTTCTCTATTGACCGTTAGAACAACGAAGAAGACGATCACGAGCTGTTTATATCAAGCTGAGAAGTCAAACCTTCTATCGCGACTAGAGGATTCAACAAACTCAGCTGAAGACCGGTTAACTCGCCAATCACTCAACTCGGACCAAACGCCAATTCTGATTTACTTCTAAACCACTGAAATTGAATCAGATAAAACGCGGCAAACAACACTCCACCTTGATTCAACTTTCATCACCACAATATCAACCTTTAATGATTTGCACAAACAAGGATTTCACCTCGGCAACAAGAGCTACTACGGCTCTAGGCAAGCAGCTTTAGATCTGCTAATGCTGCTTCAAACTTCATCACCGGAATGCCTTTAGTAAGCATGTCTGCAGGATTTTTAGAAGTATGAATCTTCAAGACTTGTACCTTCCCCTCTTCAATAACATCTCTGATGAAATTGTATTTCACTGCTACATGCTTTNGCCGACTGAGAATCACACCAGACTGTAGCCTTCTCTGTCTCAATTCCCATGTCAAACAACAAGTCTCGAATCCACATCGACTCCTTAACAGCTTCTGTCAAAGATATATACTCGGCTTCTGTAGTAGATAAAGCCACCACCGATTGTAAACTCGACTTCCAGCTTACCGTGTTACCACCGACGGTAAACACATAACCACTAAT
>OVBI01001264.1:0-38381 GCA_900406495.1 Sisymbrium altissimum | reverse complement strand
GGTCAGTCCAGGACGCGGATGCAGCAAACAGTCGGAGTCTCGGTCATATTGAAATCCTGTCGATATAAGAATGAAGAAATACCACTCTACTCGTTGCCTATAATGATCGTAATTTCAAATCCAGAGTATTTCAGTTTTTAATTTTTCAAAACAGTGAACTAAGATTTGTTTCATTAGCAAAACGAAGTATTGCCATTGTTTCAGTGGCCTTACCCTCTTTTCATTAAGAAACAAGTCAGATTCAAACTCAGGAAGTTATTTTTTGTTTTGTTTTTCAAAACGATGTCGTTTTCAACAAACGGTTTATTAAACATTTTCTAACGGAATGCTGTCAACTCGGCAGAAGAAGGAGAAGCTGACCAGCTCGGCATTTTCTCCAGCCAAACCTGCCGAGCTGACTTACATGCTTCGGTATGCCCAGCTGATCGTCTTGTTTCCAAGCGGTTTGTCCGAAAAACCGATCAAAGTCGCGATTCTTCGAGCAGGATTCTGTCAGCTCGGCAGAAAGAGGAGAGCTGACCAGCTCGCCCTTTTGTCCAGCCCAAAAATGCCGAGTTGGCTGACTGTGAGAACCGGAATTTACCTTAATGTATTTTTGGAAAGTTAATGTGAGGATCCGAGAATCTTGCGAGAGAAAATGAAAAGTAAGGAGAAAGATCGAAAACAGAAATTAGGTCAAAAATGAGAACGAACTTTTATTGCTAAATCTCGTATGAGTAATGAATTACGAATGTATTGAATGTGTTACACGATGTAGGAATCGTTTCTTATTTATACTAAGACATCCTAAGTCCTAAACAGCCTAAGTTTCGATGTGGGACAAAGGTCTTTTCCTTTTTTCGACGACTTTTCCATAAATCTTCGAGTAAACTTCTATAACCTTCCATAAGTCGGTTTCAGCTCTTGTCGGTCCATCCTTCCAGCTCGGCCCAATTCTATCCTTCTTCTTTTGGTTCAGTGGTTTTCTCCGGTTTGTTTTAGGTTAACGTTTTTATTGTCTTGGATAGATCAAACATCGCGATGTTTAGAGAAACTTACGAAAACATCGGTATGTTTACGAAAAGACCCTGAAGACGAAGAACGAAGTGAAATGAGATGGAAGGGAAGGTGACAGCCAGCTTGGTCTTCCTTTGTGACAGAAAGAACCGATCTGGCTGCTTCCAAACCCATGGTGCATCCAGCACGGTATCAAGGATGGGAGAAGATCTTCTGATGACTCGTGGGATGCATCCATCTTGGTATACTGAAGGGTGACAGCCAGCTCGGTATCCAAGTAGTTTCATGTGCAGAAGCCTTGTGGTTTAGAATATACACCTCGATCATTGAACGTATGTCTTTTTCATCTCGGAACTAACAGAAAGTGATAGCCAGCTTGGTTTTCCGGAAGGGAAGGATAAAACCGACCTGACTGCATCATGTTGACCAGCTCGGTATCAAGGAGGGAGGATGATACCGAGCTGACTGCATCATGTCAGCCAGCTCGGTATCCTGGTACCGAGCTGACTGCTCCGTGCTGTCCAGATTGACGTTCTGTGGTACATGCTTGGCAAGACATGCAACCAGCTCGGTATGACACTCAGCTCGGTCTCACTGGCTGCCCAAAATGCCGAGCTGGCTCTCCGCCATGCTTGGTTGATTGCCCTTTACTCGAAAAATTGTAACTTTCATCAGTTTATCGGAGGAATCATTCAAAAGATGAAAGGATCGGCCAAACAAGCTGGTAAGATGCAGCCAGCTCGGTATCATGGGCAGGTCTTGATACCGAGCTGGCTATCCTTGTTTCATTCAGCTGATCGTCTTTTGTTCGATGAATCGCGACTTTATCATTTCTTCGAAAGAATTGTTCAAAGGACGAAAGGATCAGCCAAACATTATGAAGAGATGCACCCAGCCCGGTATCATGGGAAGGTCTTGATACCGAGCTGGCTGTTCTTTTTTTGTCCAGCCAATCGTCCTTTGTTCGATGAATTTCGACTTCATCTGTTTATCGGAAAAAATCTCGAAAGACAGTATTTCATACTTTTTCCGTAAAGTTATCGACCAAATAGTTCAAAATAAACTCTCTCCAAACTTATATCTAAATATGGAAACTCTTTTTTGATGTCAAAATATTTTATTCGTTAATTCCGAAAATGTGGGTTTTGACCCCAACATTTAGCCCCCTAGAACGTCAATATCAGGTATGATCTTGACGCAGCGATTAAGAAGTATAGTATGGGATTAATGAGCTAAAATTGTTTGATCCCCATATTTCGGGAACTTTGATTCAGCGACTTGAAAGTTCATACGATCTTTTTGGGTGATTGAGCGAGTTTTTCTACCGATCTGATTGAGATTGGATTGAAGCGTCTCTTGGGCTGTTTGCAAGATGGAAGATAAGACCAAGCTGTTTGCTGAGGGAAAGCTAGATGTTGTTTGTGCGTTTAAGGACTGTTGAAGCTTAAGTGTCTTGCATGCGAAGCGAGGATCGGTCTGAGGATACGCTTGAGATGTTGCCTCATTAAAAACCTTTTACTAAGAAAAACACTTTGGAGAAAAACATAGTAACAGAAAAGAGTGGAACGCGTATAAAAATTTGGAGTTGTCTATCCGAAAAATTGTTTAAGTTAAGTTTTTCATATAAGTTTTTCCGAAAAACTGTTTGAGGTAAGTTTTTCATAGAATGTTTTCCGAAAAACCGTTTAAGGTAAGTTTTTCATAGAATGTTTTCCGAAAAACCGTTTAAGTTAATTTTTTCATATAAGTTTTTCCGAAAAACTGTTTAAGTTAAGTTTTTTGTTGAAGTTTTTCCGAGTGACTGTTTTAGCTAAGTCTTTTTGAAAACATTTTTATAAGACTTTTTTTGAAAAACTGTTCATGATAAGTTTTCTCGAAATTTTTGACACGGAACCAACTCAAAGGCAAAGAATACCGAGCTGGCTGCTTGTCTATGGTTCTTTCCGAAAACTGTTCAATTTAAGTTTTTCGCGGATTTTTTTCCGAAACACTGTTTATTTCCGAATTTTTTGTAAATTTTTTTCGAAAGACTATTCATGCTAAGTTTTTTAGAAAGTTTTGTACAAAGTTTTCCAAAAAACTGTTAAGGATAAGTTTTTCTGAAGTTTTTCGTGCAAAACCAACTTGTGGACCCTGAATACCGAGCTGTTGTAAGGGATGTGCATTTATGTGCCGAATGCTGATTTTGGCCAGCATTTTGTATCGAGCTGGACGGTTGGCAGCATCCTGCCCGTCCAGCTCGGCCAGTTTTGGCTTGCATGCTCCCTTCTTTGATTCCCTACGTTTTCTGAAAAAACTTGAATGTTTCCGGAACTTTTTTCGGAATAAAAGATAATTATTATTTGTATTGTTATATATATATATATATTTATTTTTAAATTATTTCTGAAAAACTGTTCACACTAAATTTTTCAGAAGTTTTTTTTTGCACGAAACCAACATGTCCACCATGTGTACTGAGCTGGCTTTAAGAGTAGGATGCTCATGTACTGAATGCTGATCTTGGGAAGCAAATATGTACCAAGCTCGATGGTAGACAGCATGCTGCCTATCCAGCTCGGTTAATTTTGGCATGTAGGCTCTCTCCTTTGAAATCTTTAAGTGTTTTCAGAGATTTTTTCGTAAACGTTTTTCCGAAAGACTGTTCAGGATACGTTTTTTGGAATTTTAATAAAGTTTTTCCGGAAAACTGTTGAAGATAAGTTTTTCTGGAAAAGAGTTCAAGATACGTTTTTTTGAAGTTTTTCATAAAAGTTTTTCCGAAACACTGTTAAGGATAAATTTTTCGGAGGTTTTTGTGTGAAACCAACTTGGATACCATGAATACCGAGCCGGCTGTAAGGGAGGGGCATTCATGTGCTGAATGCTGACTTTGGCAAGCTATTGGTACCGAGCTGGACGGTAGGCAGCATGTTGCTCGTCCAGCTCAGCCAATTTTTGGCTTGTATGCTTTCTCCTTCGAAAAATTTAAGTGTTTCTGGAATTTTTTTCGTAAAAGTTTTTCCAAAAGACTGTTCAAGATAAATATTCCGAATATTTTTTCGTCAATATTTTCTGAAAAACTGTTCATACTAAGTTTTTCCAAAGTTTTATTAAGAGGTTTTCCAAAAAACTGTTAAGGATAAGTTTTTGGAACTTTTTCGCACGAAACCATATTGACACCATGACTACCGAGCTGGCTGTAAGAGAATGACATTCATGTGCTGAATGCTGATCTTGGGAGGCAAATGGTACCGAGCTGGACGGTGGGCAGTACGTTGTTCATCCAGCTCGGCCAACTTTTGGTTGTATGCTCTCTCCTTCGATTCCTCATGTTTTCGGGAAAAACTTTAAGTGTTTCCGGAAATTTTTTCATAATAGTTCTTCCGAAAGACTGTTTAGGATAAGCTTATCGAAATTTTTCATTAATTTTTTCCGAAAAATTATTCAAGATAAGTTTTACGATGATTTTTTGTAAAGTTTTTCCGGAAAACTATTCAGGATAAGTTTTTTTGAAATTTTTCATATGAAACACACTTAATCACCATGGCTACCGAGCTGGCTGTAAGGGAGGGGCATTCATGTGCTGAATGCTGACCTTGGCAAGCAAATGATACCGAGCTGGACGGTGGGTAGCACTTTGCTCGTGCAGCTAGGCCAACTTCTGGCATGTAAGCCCTCTTCTTCGATTCCTTATGTTTTTAGGAAAAACTTAGTTTTTCCGGAAAGCTTTCGTAAAAGGTTTTCCAAAAAACTGTTAAGAATAAGTTTTTCGGAAGTTTTCGCATGAAACCAACTCGAGCACCATGGAGGCCGAGTTGGCTGTCATGGTAAGGTCTTTGTGTGCTGGTTGCTGAGTTTTACCAGGTAGAAGGTAAGATGGAGGATACCGAGCTGGATGGTACCTATTCCAAGCTGGGCATCTATGTTCTGCAGTGAAACGAGTCAAAGAAGAGTGAGGAATGCCAAGTTGGACGTCGATTGGCATGGCAATGCCGAGCTGGTTGAAGAGACAAGGCAGTGTTGAGCTAGCCAGCAGTCATGAGTTTTCCCCCAAAAAAAAGTAAAGTTTTTCGAGAGTTTTCGTAGAAGTTTTTTCCGAAAATTAAATTGCATCCAGCCTGAGGCTGAAACGACCATGTTATCTGGGAAACCATTGAGGCCGAGCTGGACATGAATGATCGTACTCTTATTCCTGAGTGGATCGCGTACAGATCATGTCTTGGTGCCGAGCCGATCAATCGATCGTGTATCTTGTCTTGGGTCTGCTGTTTTTCAGCTTAACATATACCGAGCTGGATGGTAGTGCGCATCTTGGGCATGCCAAGCTGATAACTGTGCTTACAAGTATGTGTGAGAATTTTGCCAAGTGTTAGAGAGGACTGTTCTCTATTTCATCTTGGTGAGAACTTGTTCCTTTCGGAAAACTGCTTTTCCTGAGAAGGTTGGGTTCCCGGAAGAGTTTTAGTGATGAACAGAAGCTTTCCTAAGCTAATCATCCTACTAGGGTTGGAATGTCTCGATCTGATGCCTGGCAGCCCAGTTTTGGGGATGGACCCGAAGTGATGGCGATCTTCCCCGACCTGATGCTCATTTTTTAGTTTTTTGCGCATCCGAGGTGATAGGAAGATCCCCCCGAGCCGGCATATGGTGAAATGTTTCTTCGCGAAAGAAAGTTAAGCATTGGGCGAGCTCGAATGCAAGCTCCAATCTTCCAACCCAAACTTCAATTGTCATGGATACGAACACTCTCAAACTCTGAGAAGACAAACAATGACAATTAGTAAGAGTTTAAAGACACAAAGTCATAAACATACAAAAAATTGAAGATAAGGAAAGATAACACATACCTTTCTCAAGCTTGTCCAGCATTTCAACCTCAGCAAGTATGTGTTCATTTGTGATGATGGTTTCATCAAGGTCGACATCAGCTTTCACCCATTGCTCAGTACACATCAGCACCTCTATCAGGTAGTGTGTAAGACAGCTTCTATGTGGTTCTAAATTCCGGCCACTAGTGCTAAATGCACTCTCTGAAGCAACAGACGAAACTTGCATTGCAAGTAGATCTCTACCCATTTCAGCTAACACCGGAAACTTTGTTTTGTGCACCTTTGATCAAGAGAGTATGTCAAACTCGAGTCCCATCACCATTCTCGGATTCTCAACAGGCTCCGTCAAGTAAATTTCCAGTTCATCCCTTGTGTCTTCTCCAATTTCATCAACAAGCTCCTTGTACACACACTCCATCCTCTCATAACCAAAATCCTCAACCACAAACTCCATCCTATCCCCGGCTTGCTCTTGACTCTCCTCAACATTCACAGATGATTGTTTTCTTGACTGAGATGATTGCACTGAAGGTCCTCTAAAATGGCTACCATATTCCTTGAACATGCAGGTTAAGATCAAACACCGAATCACTCATGTCTCTGTACTCGAAAGTGTCTTTCCCATACAGTTTTTCAAAACAAAGCTTCGCAAAGACCATCTTCTTTCTAGGATCTAATATAGTGGCAACAATCAACATCCTATTGATGTTCTTGATGCCATCCCAATACTTAGAAAACTTCTGCAACATGCCAGAAGCTCTCAAGTTCAAATCCGAGTCTAAGCTATTAGCCAACAAGGTGAGATTTCTCTCAATTGTCACTATCTCACTATAGCATTTGTAAGAGTTAACCTTAGAGGAAGCTGAGACAACTAAAGTACTATTGTAAAAGATGATCAAGAACCGTTTTAGCTTGTCTACTGCATTCCAATCACTACTAGTAGGCGGTCCACACCTCTTAACACCATTTTCTACCTCTAGGAAGTAGTCATTATACAACCTATCCTCTGCTTCCATCCTATCAAAAGCTGTCTTAAACTGTAATGCCCTAGACAACATGAGAAAGGTTGAGTTCCACCTAGTTTTAACATCCATAGGCAAGCTACCCCGAGTCATCTTTCCAGTAACAACTCTTAAATCAAATGCATGCAACCTATGCGTAGATGATCCAACATATTGAACAGCATTGCGTATAGCCATCACATTATCACCTAAATCATTTAACCATTCCTTAGCAATCAAGTTTATTATGTGTGCCGAACACCTCATATGTAGGAATTCCCCATCTAAGACAAAAGCATCAGGTGATCTAGAGCTAAAGTCCCTATGAAATCTCTTTATAGCAGAAGTATTTGCGGTTGCATTGTCAACGTAATGCAGAACACTTTCTCAATTCCCCATTCAGCTAAACAGTCTAAGAGGACAGTTGCTATGGTCTGACCTTTGTGATCCATGACGTATTTAAAGCCAATAATCAGCTTCTTGAGTTGCCAAGTTTCGTCAATGAAGTGTGCAGTTATGACCATATAACTTGCACCTGTTATCAAAGTAAACAACAGAATTAGTAATGTCAATTGATCGTGAAACTAACTACTAAAATTAAAAGACATTTAAAGAAATTAAAACACAATACCTGTAACTTGAGAAATCCAAATGTCAGTCGTAAGTGAAACTCTCTGCTTGTTAGCATTAAGGCACCTCTTCAACTCAAGCTTCTTGTTCAAAAACATCTGGACAAGGTCTCTAGTCGCAGTGCGTCTTGAGTGAGACTTGTAAAGGTTGACCTAAAAGCAAGTACAACAATATAAAAGATTTGTAATTAGTGTCAGATTTTTTTCAAAAAGTTATAAAAAAAAAATCATATGAAACAAACTGTTAACAAAACAAACTCTTACCTTGCTGCAGAAGTATTTAAACCCTGTACTCTCAATGAAAGAGAGAGGCAACTCAGATAGCACTAATAACTCATTGATGGCTTCTCTGAAAATGTGCTCTGGAACTTTCGATCACCTTAGAAAACCCTCATTGCCAATGACAGTTTGATTCTTGCGCTGAGACCTTAACCATGTTTGATGCTCCTTGCAGATTTGCAGATGCTTCTGGAGGTTTGAAGTTCCAGGTTTTGTTGCACAAGAGAAGGTTTTCTGGCAATAGCGACAGATGCACTTATCACGCCTCTCCTTTGTTCTTGTGTAATGCTGCCACACAGTTGACCTTGCAACAACCACCTTCTTCATCTTGTTTGGCTGAGAACTTTCTCCAGTCTCTGGTGTACATGATTCATTCCTCTTACCTCGGCTAGCTTCAGCATCGTGTTCAACATGTGAGTTAGGAGTGTTTGAAGAATCCATCTGCAGCAAAACGTTTTGAAATGTTAGAACTTGAAGACGAGAAAACACAAGTCATTTTCAACAAAAAAACTGTGATGTGTAACACGAGTACGAGTACAAGTATACAAGTCAATTTCAAAATAAGAAAACATCTATGACAGAACACAAGTACTAATACGGTTAACTTTGATTTGATTTATCATCTAAAATACAGCTTATATACAACAGAACACAAATTGTAACTTCTAGTTATTTTACAAACGAACAAAAAAACTAAACATATGATCATAACAAACGCAAAGAAAAAAAAAACATATTATAATCATAACAAACACGAAGAAGAAACATTTAAAATCAAGATGAACAGAAATGAAAGTGGACTGATAAATTAAATGAAACTAAATAGAACTTCAGATGATTGTTACAGCTAAAGAAAAGTAAAGTAAAGTTCCTAAGTCATACGATTCCTAAAGCTACTTTCTAGAGATAGAAATTTAGATATTCAAGCTTCAAAACTTCGAAACCACTAGTTTATCTACGACAGAACACAAACCACAAATTATGATCACAACAAACACGAAGAAGAAGAAGAAGATCTTAAACAAATTAACTCCCCTAATGTGTACTAACACGCAGAAAGAAGAAGAATATACATACTTGCAAACGATTGATTGATGATTTGATATTTTTGGTGTGGTTTCGGGTAGAGAAGTCGATGCCATTTTATACTATTTGGGAATTTACGGTTCCAAAATCAAAATTGAAAATGAAATCGGGAGAGAATATCCAAAATCCGAACGAAGAAACGATTTCGGGGAGATATACTGTATCAAAATCACGGGATTTGAGTGAAATTGAATCGAAAAGAATCGTAAAGTTAAGATTTCGACTTGATCTATCTAATGTCGAAAATATCAAAGATAAGAAAATCGGGGTATCCAAATACTAATTGGATCTCCGGTTTTTTACCCGACCCGAACCGACACCCACCATACCAAAAAATCACCCATGATCGGTTATCCAGCAAAATCCGAAACCATCCCGAACCGGCTTAATCGGACCGGGTTTGGTTCGGGTTTTCGGTCTCGGTTATCTTGCCCATGCGTAGCTTTCTCCTGGAAGGAGGATTTATTGAAACCAGTTTTTAGAGAAGATGCCAGTGAGCTGTTTTTTCTTGGAAAGGAGTTTAGGTAAGAATGAGCTGGTATCGTTTTGTTGATGGGACGTGCTTTACTGCCTGATACAAGATTGTAGGTTGAACACTTATGTTCCCAGAATTGTATAGACCAGTGTGCTAAGGAGCGTTTTACTGGGTTTTGTTTGATGCTAAGATTTCTAATTTTTTTGCTGTAGAAGGGTAGAGTAGTTCGAAGTTTCTACTCACTCATGTTTCCTTAGCGGTTTGTCTGAAAAACCGATAAAAGTCGCGATTCTTCGAGCAGGATGCTGTTAACTCGGCAGAAAGAGGAAAGCTGACCAGCTGGCATTTTGTCCAGCCAAAATTGCCGAGCTGGCTGACACTCTTCGAGATGCCCAGCTGACCGTCCTGTTTTCCGAAGGGTTTCTCCGAAAAACCGATAAATGTCGCGATTTCTCGAAATACAACCATCAGCTCATCAGAGGTTATGAACCAGCTCGGCATTCACTCATTCAACATAAAATGCCAAGCTGGTTGATTTTCTGTCTGTCTCATTTTCCCTTGATTTTTCCCTAGATACGCAACCAGCTAGGCATTTCTCCTTAGGACACAACCAGCTCGGCAGAATCAGTAAACCAACTCGGCATTCCATCCTATCTATGCAAATGCCGAGCAGGGTAACTCATGCTATCACCTATCCTTCCAAAATGCCAAGCTGATCTGTTTTGTGACCCAAAATGCCAAGCTGGATGCATAAAATCAATCGGAAGAAGAACTAGCACTACAAGAAAACATCGCTATTGTGACAGCAGAAAACGTCGCAAACCCGTTGCAGAAGGCCCATTGCGATGGAAGTGCGACGACAACGGATCCGTTGCAAAATAGGTGTTGCAAATGCCAAACCATCGCAAAAACGTCGCAAAGGTTGCAACGAACTGTAAACCATCGTAAACTTGCGATGGAATAGAATCCGTTGCAATGTTGCGACGGATGAAGAGCCGTCGCAACATTTGTGACAAATTTGCAACGAAATGTTTTTATCGCAAATGATGACGTCGCAAGATCGTCGCAAAGCGACCGTCGCAAATTTGCGACAAACTTGTGACGGCTCCTCAGGAGGCGGTGCAAAGCCGTCGCAAACTCGTCACAAAACTGCGACAGAATTGCGACACACCGGATTTCAACCCTTAGCATCTTTTCGCAAGACCGTCGCAAATTTCCGACAGGCTTGCGATGGCTCATCAGGGGATGGTGCAAATCCGTCGCAAATTTGTCAACACACTGCAACGGCATTGCGACACACCTAGTTTTGTCGCTTAGCTTCATGTCGCAAGACCGTCGCAATGCTTGCAACGGGCTTGCGACGGAACCGCAAAATTTAAAAAAAAAAAGAAATTTACAAAAAAAGAAATAAAAATTCATAAAATATTTAATAAAATTCATACAATATTTAACAAAAAAACAATTGTTTGACAATATCTATCAAAAAATTTTTTTAAAATCCTAGATCTAATCATCTAGATCTAATAAAATCTTACCTTGAATAAGTGGCGGCGGCGGCGGCGAGGAGACAGCGGCGGGACGGCGAGGAGACCTCGGCTGTTACATGAGAGAAAGATAGAGAGTTAGAGAGGGAGATGGAGATCGAGAGAGAGAGAGGGAGAGCGAGAGAGAGAGAGAGAGAGAGAGAGAGAGAGAGAGAGAGAGAGAGAGAGAGAGAGATGAAGATCGACAGAGAGAGCTTACCGGAGGCTGGGAGGAAGAAGCAGGGGCACCGGAGGGGAGAAGAAGCGGTGGCAGTGGAGGGGGGAAGAGAACCGACAGCGTCAGCGAAGGGGGAAGAAAATGAGATTAGGATTTTATGAAGAGGAAGTTGGAGAATATATATCGAATACTGCTACCGTTGCAAATCTATTGCAAAATTGCATGTCCGTAGCAAATCCATTGCAAAATCATTTAAATGTCGTTTTCCGATCCTAAGTACGCCACTAGGTACCCACCTTGTTATGGTTTCAAAACACAAATCCTAACTTATAATTTGAACCAATGTAAAACACAATCTTAGAATATCAAAAATCTCTTCTAGTTTCTTATATAACTTAACAAGTTGTTAAGTGTGGAAGGTATCATCTAGTGTGTTCTGATATAACAAACAATATTTTTGTGTTTTTTGTGGCTTTTACACAAAGTTAGAGTCATTATACATATATGTTATGATAGTATTCGACTGCAACATCCATCCGCATATATAGTACAAGTTACCAAATTAACATGGAATAAATTTGCAACAGATTTGGAACGGACCATCGCAAAGACATCGCAACAAGCGATGGGTTTACGACGGCCCGTTGCAAATCCGTAGCAAAATTGTCTATCCGTCGCAAATCCGTTGCAAAATCATGTAAGTGTCGTTTTCCGGTCCTAAGTACGCTTCTAGGTGCCCATCTTGCTATGGTTTCAAAACTCAAATCCTAACTTATAATTTGAAACAAATGTCTTAATATTTTTTGTAAAACACAATCTTAGAATATCAAAAATCTCTTATAGTTATTTATATAACTTAACAAGTTGTTAAGTTTGGAAGCTATGTTCTGATATAACATGCAATATTTTCGTGTTTATCGTGGCATTTACGCAAAGGTAGAATCGTTATACATATATGTTATGATACTTTTCGACTACAACATTCACCCGCATACATAGTACAAGTTACCAAATTAATTTGCAACGGATTTGCAACGGATTTGCAACTGGCCATCGCAAAGACGTCGCAACTACCTATGAGTTTGCGACGGCCTGATGCAAACCCGTCGCAAAATTGCCAGTCCCTCGCAAATCCATTGCAAAATCATTTAAGTGTCATTTTCCGATCCTAAGTACTCCTCTACGTGCCCACCTTGCTATAGTTTCAAAACTCATATCCTAACTTATATTTTGAAACAAATGTCTTAATATTTTTTATAAAACACAATCTTAGAATATAGAAAAAATCTTATAGTTTTTTATATAACTTAACAAGTAGTTAAGTTTGGAAGGTATCATCTAGTGTTTTCTGATATAACAAACAATATTTTTGTGTTTTTGTGGCTTTTACCCAAAGTTAGAGTGATTATACATATTTATTATGATAGTTTTCGACTGCAACATTCATCTGCATATATAGTACAAGTTACCAAATTAACATGGAAGAAATTTGCAAAAGATTTGCAACGGACCATCGCAAAGACGTCACAACTAGCGGTGGGTTTGCGATGGCCCGTTGCAAATCCGTCGCAAAATTGCCTGCCCATCACAAATCCGTTGCAAAATCATTTGTGTCGTTTTCCGGTCCTAAGTACGTTTCTAGGTGCCCACCTTGTTATGGTTTCAAAACTCATATCCTAACTTATAATTTGAAACAAATTTCTTAATATTTTTTGTAAAACACAATCTTAGAATATCGAAATTCTCTTATATTTTTTTTATATAACTTAACAAGTTGTTAAGTGTGGAAAGTATCATCTAGTGTGTTCTTATATAACAAGCAATATTTTCAACTTTTTGTGGCAGTTACACAAAGCTAGAGTCATTATACGTATATGTTATGATAGTTTTCGACTTCAACATTCACCCGCATATATAGTACAAGTTACGAAATTAACATTCAAGGAATTTGCAACTGGCCATCGCAAAAACGTCGCAACTAGCTATGGGTTTGCGACGGCCCATTGCGAATCCGTCGCAAAATTGTCTGTCCGTCGCAAATCCGTTGCAAAATCATTTAAGTGTCATTTTCCGATTATAAGTACGCCTCTAGGTGCCCACATTGCTATGGTTTCAAAACTCATATACTAACTTATAATTCGAAACAAATGTCTTAATATTTTTTGTAAAAAAAAAATCTTAAAATATCGAAAATCTCTTATAGTTTTTTATATAACTTAACAAGTGGTTAAGTGTGGAAGGTATCATCTAGTGTGTATAACAAGCAATATTTTCGTGTTTTTTGTGGCTTTGACGCAAAGTTAGAGTCATTATACATATATGTTATGATAGTTTTCGACTGCAACATCCACCCTCATATATAGTACAAGTTACCAAATTAACATGGAATGAATTTGCAACGGATTTGCAACGGATTTGCAACTGGCCATAGCAAAGACGTCGCAACTAGCAATGGGTTTGCAACAGCCCGTTTCAAATCCGTCGCAAAATTTCCTGTCCGTTGCAAATCTGTTGCAAAATCATTTAAGTGTCGTTTTCCGATCCTAAGTACGCCTCTAAGTACCCACCTTGTTATGGTTTCAAAAGTCATATCCTAACTTATCCTTTGAAACAAATGTCTTAATATTTTTTGTAAAACACATTCTTAGAATATCGAAAATCATTTATAGGTTTTTATATAACTTAACAAGTTGTTAAGTGTGAAAGGTATCATCTAGAGTGTTCTGATATAACAAGCAATATTTTCGTGTTTTTGTGGCTTTTACGCAAAATTAGAGTCATTATACATATATGTTGTGATAGTTTTTTACTACAATATTCACACGCTTATATAGTACAAGTTACCAAATTAATATGAAAGGAATTTGCAATGGATTTGCAACGGACCATCGCAAAGACGTATGTCACAAATCCGTTGCAAAATCATTTAAGTGTCGTTTTCCGATCCGAATTACACCTCTAGGTGCCCACCTTGCTATGGTTTCAAAACTCATATCCTAACTTATAATTTGAAACAAATGTCTTAATATTTTTTGTAAAACACAATCTTAGAATATCTAAAAGAGAAAATGGCTAGAATACCATCAAACGTTGCATAAATAACTAGAATACAATGAAACTTTCAAAAATAACTAAAATCTTTGTATACCTTAGGAAATGACTATAAACACCCTTGATTAGTTTTTTTGATTTGAGATTAAAAACTACTTAAAAATAATTAACAAAAAAAATAATCCATGTCACAAACTAGAATCCATGTCACAACCATCAACGTTTGAGTTTCCCCCTTATTAAAAAAAAGAACCACAATAAAAAAAATACTGCAATTAAAAAAAAACCATAGTTGCTCGTTGCTTTTATGGTCTTGTCTTTCCTGCATTCTCAACCATCAACTGTCTTCGACGAAATCTTCTTCCCTCGACATTGTCTTCGACGAAATCCTCTTCCCCTGGCATCGTCTTCGTCGAAATCATCTTCCCCGCAAGTATATTCTCCAATTGATATTTTTTGTTTTCGAAAATATATTTTTTTAAACTGTCTTCTCCAATATCATCTTCTCCAAATCCCATGTAATCGTCTTCTCTGGTATGTTGTATTCTCTAAAACTGTGAGATTATCTTCTCCAAATTGCTTATAGTTGTCTATCGCGGCTGAGTTATATTATGTTGTGGCTGAATTAATTTTCTTTTGCGGCTGAGTTACATATTATGTTGTTGCTGAGTTTGTTTTTTTTTATGGCTGAAATATATAACTCAGCTGTGTCATTTTAAACATAACTCAGCCGTATTAATTTAGATAACTCCACCGTATTAATGTAGCTTGCGACGTTTCGTATTTCTATATTAGGCGTGCAGATATGTATAATCTCGAGACATTTATAATCTCGAGACGTATAACTCAGTCATACGTTTTCTTTAATCTCGAGACGATTATAATCTCGAGACATGTAACAATTAAAGTTATTTTCTGCTGTAAAAGTTACAAAAAAATATCTTCTTCGTCTAAACCGATCTCATCATGCATTTCAGGTAAGTGAATTTTGATTTTGTCTGTATCAACTCTTGTTGAAATTAATAGGATTTTTTTGCAGAAAATTAAACAGGCAAGGTGACAATATGGAGAGAGAAATGCCAAAATAGTGTTGGTGTGGTGAACCTTCGGATATATTTACATCTGGAACAACTAAAAATCCAGGAAGATTGTTTAGTTACTATGTCAAATATGCATACTAAGGTTAGTTTTAGTTCTTATTTGGCATGTTTTGAAATCAATAAGTGTGTTATAATTAGATCTGGTGATATTGTTTAAACCAGAGACATTTATTCAGATGGATAAATGAGTGTTTGATCGAAGAAGTTGATGATATAAAGTCAGTGATAAGTGACATGAACAAAGATATGTCGGAGCTGAGAGTTAATGTTGCTTGGTTGGAGAAAGAGTTTGACGTACTGAAGATCCATAAATTAGCCATATTGTAAACAAAATTCATAACTCAGCTGTGTCATCTAGATAAATCAGCCGTATCATACTTAAAAAAATTAGTCATACATCAAACATATATACCATAAAATCGAAAATGTAATTTAAGACATAAAAAGTTATATTTTTAAGAAAGAGATGATATGATGATGAAGTTTGCGTGATTTACCAATCATTTATTTCGTTTAAATAACTCAACCATGTCATTTGTAACTCAGCCATTTCATTCAGATAACTCAGCCATATCATAATTAAATAACTCAGTCAAACCTCAAACATACCCTATAGTTGAAAATGTAATTTAAGACTTAAAAAATTATAACTTAGACTTATAAAATTATAATTAAGCTCATTATATTAATATCAAATGAATATAAATATAAATCAACTGCATGTGTATATTTTCTTCAATTTACAACTTGAGACTCTAACTTGATCTCCACATATATGTTGTCTTACAAGCACTTCAAACTTTACCTATAGATATAAGTTGAGACCCAAAATATATACAATAAATCATACACAATGTGTTTTCAATTAAATGTGTATACTTTGTTTCAGTTGAGACTCTAAATCATATACTTTAATTTGTAAATGTTATACATTAAACCCTAAACCCTAAATCCTAAGTCAGCCGTGAAGTTTCTATAACTCAGCCGTCAATTGTAATGTATGTCGCGACCTTTCGTATTTTGGGCGGGAAAAGCAATAATTCAGCTGATTTTCCCGCTCCAGAATACGAAACGTCGCGATATATATTACACTTGATGGCTGACGTAGATGAAAAAAATCCATAACTCAGCTATATCGTAACTATATAACTCAGTCATATTGTAAACAAAATCCATAACTCAGCCATAATAAAAAAAAATCCACACAAAACTTCTATAATTAACAAGTTCTTACATTATGTCCAACCTGAATAACCTTTTATTCTTCTCTCTCGCTCCGTCATTCCGACTAATTTCATTCTCCTTATAATCCAAACAAAGTCGTAATTGTTTAATTTTTCTGAGGCTTAAAAAAACATGCAACTGTCAAGTGTTAGAGAGGTAAACTGGTGGAGTATCATGCACCATTGTTTTCAAAGCTTTATTCGAGAACATGTAGCTCAGCTGAATCTGATGGCTCAACTCCTTTAACCCGTAATGATCGAGTACTATCTTTGAAAGTTTGTCTAGTGTTGTTTTCTCATATATATGCACAAACCTATACCCTCTACCGTCGGTGTTAAATACATATATGTTTTTCTTGACCCAGATATCGGAAATAATAACTATCGGATCCATAAGATCTCCCCGATCTCTGATGAATGAAAATAATGAAAAAGATAGATTGAGAATAATAAGAATAAGGAGATAGATGACGATATCTGATGACTGAAAATAATAAAAAAGGTAGATCGAGAAGAATAAGGAGATAGAGGAAGAACCCTAATTCCCATAATGGGAATATAGAAAGACAGGACCCATTATGACATGATAAATAAGAGTTGAGAACATGGAAGATGACATGGAATATCGGTAACTCAGCCGCCAAACGAACCCGTGAATAGTATTTCAATAATTAATCTTTCGCTTAAATCAGCTGTAGTAATATTTAGTCAGTCGTATCGTTAAATAACTCATCTTCAAATGAATGGTATTCTAGTAATTAATCTTTCATTAATAAACCATCCGTATTACAGCTGAGTTTATCAAATTTTTGTAACTCAGTGGTATCTAACTACATAACTCAGCTAGTCGAAAAACATAACTCAGTTGGAAAAAATAACTCAGCCGTCTCTTATCTATAACTCAGTCAAATTTTGACAAATCACTCAGCTGTTGTATAAGTCAGCTGTAACTTGTGCTCGTAACTCAGCCATCATATCATATAACTCAGCTGTTTTATATAATAACCCAGCCATTATCTCATATCTCAGCCGGCACTGATGGCTGACTTATGATCATAAGTCAACCAAGCTCTCA
Source organism: Sisymbrium altissimum (assembly GCA_900406495.1). Classification (NCBI taxonomy): domain Eukaryota; kingdom Viridiplantae; phylum Streptophyta; class Magnoliopsida; order Brassicales; family Brassicaceae; genus Sisymbrium; species Sisymbrium altissimum. Next base: position 20,954 of record OVBI01001264.1, on the reverse strand, counting down.
TAAGTCAAAGAGATTTTTATAACTCAGCCGTAACAAACGGCTGAGTTATGTTCCGTTATCTCATAAGTCAGTCGCGTTTTTTAAGTCACCCACAATGTAACCATAACTCAGCCACAGTTTAAACCGGCTGAGTTAATTAATACACGTCAGCGATTTCCTACGTGGCGCAAGTTTTTTGCTTACGTGTCTATGACTTTCTTATAATTACGTTTTTTGTTACAATATAACACAAGGACACGCTGGGTATTAAAATGTATTAAAAACAATCCAGTAATTTTCAAAAGTTTTATATGGTTCTAGTCTTTTCACCTAAATTTCACTGTACTTAAGCCAACTTCTCTATCTAAAATCTCTTATAGTTTTTTTATATAACTTAACAAGTTGTGAATTATGGAAGGTATCATCTAGTGTGTTATGATATAACAAGCAATATTTTCAAGTTTTATGTGGCTTTTACACCAAATTAGAGTCATTATATGTATATGTTGTGATAGTTTTTGACTGCATCATTCACCCGCTTATATAGTACAACTTACCAAATTAACATGAAAGGAATTTGCAATGGATTTGCAACGGACCATCGCAAAGATGTCCGTCACAAATCCTTTGCAAAATCTTTTAAGTGTCGTTTTCCGATCCTAAGTACGCTTCTAGGTGCCCACCTTGCTATGGTTTCAAAACTCAAATCCTAACTTATAATTTGAAACAAATGTCTTAATATTTTTTGTAAAACACAATTTAATTTTAGAATATCTAAAATCTCTTATAGTATTTTATATAACTTAATAAGTTGTTAAGTGTGGAAGGTATCATCTAGTGTGTTCTGATATAACAAGCAATATTTTCGTATTTTTGTGGCTTTTACGCCAAATTAGAGTCATTATACATATATGTTGTAATAGTTTTTGACTGCAACATTCACCCACTTATATAGTACAAGTTACCAAATTAACATGAAAGGAATTTGCAACGGATTTGCAACGGACCATCGCAAAGACGTCCGTCCCAATTCCATTGCAAAATCATTTAAGTGTCGTTTTCCAATCCTAAGTACGCCTCTCGGTGCCCACCTTGCTGTGGTTTCAAAACTTATATCCTAACTTATAATTTGAAACAAGTATCTTAATATTTTTTGTAAAACACAATTTTAGATTATCGAAAATCTCTTATAACTTTTTATATAACTTAACAAGTTGTTAAGTGTGGAAGGTATCATCTAGTGAGTTCTGATATAACAAACAATATTTTCGTGTTTTTTTGTGGCTTTTACGCAAAAGTTAGAATCATTATACATTTATGTTATGATAGTTTTCGATTGCAACATTCACCCGCATATATAGTACAAGTTACCAAATTAACATAGAAAGAATTTGCAACGGATCTGCAACGGACCATCACAAAGACGTCGCAACTAGCGATGGGTTTGCGACAGCCCATTGCAAATCCGTCGCAAAATTTCATGTCTGTCGCAAATCCGTTGCAAAATCATTTAAATGTCGTTTTCCGATCCTAAGTACGCCTCTAGGTGCCCACCTTGCTATGGTTTCAAAACTCATATCCTAACTTATAATTTGAAACAAATATCTTAATATTTTTTGTAAAACACAATCTTAGAATATCAAAAATCTCTTATACTTTTTTTATATAACTTAACAAGTTGTTAAGTGTGGAATGTATCATCTAGTGTGTTCTAATATAACAAGCAATATTTTTGTGTTTTTGTGGTTTTTACGCAAAGTTAGAGTCATTATACATATGTGTTATGGTCTCACTCACACGGTACCGCAAATGACTTCCCGGTAGGTCATCCATCCTTTGACTACTGCAGTTCAAGCATGCTTAACCATGGAGTTCTCTCTGGATGGGCAACCGAAAAGGTAAGTGCACTTTGGTGACATATGTAGCCAAATCAATTCTTTTAACCTCTCCACATAAGTTTCTATATACCAGAAATCGGGATGTTACAACTTACCCCATTCAAAGAACGCAACGTCCTCATTGCAAACCAAGACCAATTCTAAACCACCTCCCAGGGCCTCTCAGGTCAGCACTGAGACGGCAAACCAGCTCTGATACCACTTATAATGCCCCGACCGCCCCTACCAGTGGGTCCTCATGTCCTCTCACTAGGTCCATGGGCCGTCCCACCCTTGTCCTATGGTCGGTGCGTTAACCGAGAGGTTCGAAAGTCATGATATACTATCCCTGGAATCACCACATGACCGTTCCCTGTGTTTTGGTCTCACTCACATGGTACCGCGAATGACTTCCCGGTAGGTCACCCATCCTTTGACTACTGCAGCTCAAGCACGTTTAACCTTAGAGTTCTCTCTGGATGGGCAACCGAAAAGGTAAGTGCACTTTGGTGACATAAGTAGCAAATCAATTCTTTTAACCTCTCGACATAAGTTTCCATATACCAGAAATCGGGATGTTACAAATTGTTCAGCGGATAGTTGTACTTAATTCGACTCCTTGACATCATTGGCACCTTCACGGGAGAGTTGATGTTCTTCTGCACATCGAACTTGGTTTGAAGAACATGGTCGTGAACAATTCTTTCCTCCCTTTTGTTTTTGAACAGGGCTTTGATTTGTAGCTCATTTTCAGGAAAACCTTGACTGTTGGTAGTGACGATGTAATACATTAATGACTGGACCGAAAGAGCTAGAGAAGCGGTGGTGTTCTTTGTTGTCGATCTTGGCAGTTTTATTACAAAGTAATAATTACTTGCTTGGTTTTTCGCATTAATTCATGTTGCGGTGGTGACTTGTATAGAACTTGTACGTATAATCAAAATTAATAATTGGAGTACTAAAGAGAATCTGATTTGATTCTACATGTGGTGGACCAAATGGTTGAATATCAATACTATTGAAACGGAAGCACGCCTATCTATTAACTTTTAGTCATGTGTTATATTATGATGAAAATATAAAGCTTACTAAGGATCTGGCTAAAAAAAGTTCAATCATGAGGGTAGCTCCATGAACAAGATCCGGTACCAAAGTATTACAAAAGGACTTTATTCAGGCCATGGAGCACTTAATCAGCCAAAGGGAACCATAATATATCACGGTCCAGTTCAATCAGCTCACTCTTGGCCCAGTGGATCATCTAGAAGAAGGACTTGACATTGAGCCCATACCCAAATCACGATTCATTAGCTGAGGTTCATGAAATGAAATTTAGTCCACATGATGATATACACGGATTGCCGATTCTAAAAGGAAAAAAAGGAGTTTTCATGTTTGTTATTTCCCCACTTAAATGAAGCGCCTAGAAGAGAGGAAGCAAACGGAATGAAGTCTTCACCATAACGGCCATTCTTCACAAGCATTCTTCCACGGATTCAAGTCAAGAGTCAAACCTTCCAAATATACATCCACCATCAGACACAAATGTATGCAAACAATTCAAATTCATTTTATATGTTGACTAACCGTGTTTTTATGTCTTTGTTTCCTTGTTTGAATTTTCGTTTCAATTTGCAATAATCAAGCCTGTAATGAAAGCTCTTCAGCATTATGAAATAGTATTTGCTACAGATTGCTCAGATTTATCTGTCATGCAGTGTTCGACTTCTACAAGTATTCTATATTGACTCCAAATCACCGGTTGGATAGTTGAATCATTGTAATTTAATTTTTCTATCTTTGTTGGCAAAAATTTTTTTGATATACTTTCAAAGTATAAGGTCTTGTAAAAAAATTAATAATTAATATAAATTATAATATATTAAAAATATCCATTTTTAAAGTAAAAAATAGATTTGACTATTGAACTAAAACTCTTTTATATTTTTAACTCTGAAAAAAAGAGTTTTCTAAAAATAGAGTAAATAATTAGAGTTGTCTTACCTTCCACTTTAACATTTTTAACTATTTCGTTGCATTTAATAATAATGAAATTTATATATCCCACCACTATTATACAATTTAAAAATTACACGTTTATGCAACTATAGTTACATATGTATTAACATCTTATCACTTTAACAACTGATAATTTTTTATAATCAAATTTCACAATAAACATAACTGATTCTTTAAAAATAATATCAATAATGAACGAACTTATCCTTTCATTATCAATATACATCATATATTAGGACAATATTATTGAGCGCGCCATCATTATGGACTAGAACTTATTTTAACGTTATAAAAAAGAACCAAAGAAAAAAAAAACTGACATTTTAAAGTTTGTATAGAATCAATTTATATAACTAGTTGAGCTCCACATATCTGAGCATGTGTGGAATCGTGTTTGTTTACTTAATGTTTTTATAGATTATGTGTTAAAGCATGTAGTTGTAAATTTATCTGATCTTGTTTAGTTTAGTTTTTTTTTTTTGTATTCTTTAGTGTTTAGCGTGTTAAAGTTCGCCTTATGTGATTAATTTTTTAATTGTTTTCTGTTTATCTATATTCTTAGAAAACCTATTTTTGATCGTATTGGTATTGTATATGTTTTTCTATATTGTAAGATGTGTACTTATGTTGGACCTAGTTCTTTTTTTTTTTAATGATAGTTTTGTATATTTAAACTTCGCAATTATAATACTTTTTTTCTCATTTCGTTGGGTTTTTCTCTGTGATAGTATTGTAATTTTTTTAACATTTGTACTATAAGGTTACAAGCATTCTTCTATGTAATCTTTTTTTTTTTGCCTATATGTGGATTAACTTATTTTTGTTAGTTATTGTGTATTTCTAAAATGGTAATAAATAAAATCATAATCACAAGCCTAGAGTCGTGTTTGTTTAATTTATGTTTTTGTAGATTGTATGTATAAAAATATATGGTTGTGAATTTGTTGTTACTAATTATAATTTTTTAACCTAATTTCATATTTTTGTTTTTCATTTTTTTTTGCCTGCAGTTAATTTTCAAATATTATCAAAAGTCTTTTCTGATTTTTTATCGGTGTTTTTTTTTTAATTGTTTTCTTTGTCTATTTCTCTATGTGGATTAACTTGCTTTTGATAGTTATTGTTTGTTTCTGAAATCTTAAAACTAAGAACATATCTCCTTTGCCTCTTTCTCATATGTATTGTTACAATGTTTATTTTAAAGAAATGCAAATGAAAATACTTGATTCTTACCTCTTTGTGTCCTTGTAGGTGGGTTGTGTCTTCATTTCTCGTTGAAATTACTGGGTAAGAAATGTAGTATTCATTTTTTTTTTTTTTGGGATCAAGAAATGTAGTATTAATTTTAACGATTATATACCTGAAATATTTGTTACATTAAAATATAGTATTTTATGTAATGTTATTTGTCACTTTACCTTTTTTCTTAGTTAAACTTCATTCATCTCTGTTCTGTTAGACTGCGCGATGAATTGACTTTGTGATAAATCTAATCGTTTGATATATCTTTGTTTATGGCATATTATGGAACTGAAGAGAGAATGATTGAGATCTGAAAATCACCTTTGTGGGATATTTCTGGGCTGCCTTTAGATTTGTTTGGGATAATGCAAGTAAGTTTTTTGCTTACTGGGCTTTGATTTATCAGTTTCCAATTTTTGGAACATCTGGTGCTTTGATATTTACTTTTATTCATTGTTTTTTAGAAGACCTGAAAAATTAACGAATGTAGATCGAAGGTAACCATATTCGAATGGGTCATAGGGGTCTTAGAATTTGTGTCAACTGTGAGAAAAGATAGGCGCGTTTCTTATCATATCTTAGCAAAGCCATCTAAAATATGATTATACAGGTGAAGTTTGGTTGACATGGTGAAAGTATTTTCTTAGGTTTCTATCAATTACTGTACAATATTTTGATTTGTTTTGTTGTTTGCACTTTCGATACCAGTTCTCGGCCGAAATATATCTTGATCTTAAAGAGCAGCAGCCGCAAAGGGAGATCCGAAGCGAAAACAATTCTTCAAACATGCAGATTGACTGAAATAGATATCACATCTGTTATTGTATGTTATCAATAACACCCCCAAAATACAACTTCATTAAAATACAGTCTATTTCTTTGGTTTTTTTGCTTTTACAGAATTTGTTTACGTAATCTATAATGGCCACTAATGGAAGTTTTTAGTTGTTTGTAATCAAAATATATAAAACTATTTCAAATGTAGGAAAAAAAAGCCTGATGGGATTTGCATATTATATTGTTTGTTTTATATAAGAATAGTACAATTGATAATTTTCATGATCATTTAATGCTTGGTTGGCGAAACACAGTAGTGTTTTTGTAATTTTGTTTCTTAATGTTTTTCATTTTCCTGTTTTTGCATAAGGAAGCGTACTTTTTCGGTTTGACGGATATCCGGGAGAGAGCCTAGGCGTGTATTTATGTCTGCAAAAACCAAGATGCAGAGAAGTAGAGATAAATATATCAAGTTCTTGTACTAAATTAAAAATATAATCTCTGATCAAAACCAGTGATTTTCATGAGATATTCTCAAACAGCATCTTTGACACCAAATCTAGAACTCCAAATATTATCCACAAACTTTAATACTGGCAACACATTCAAAAGTACCAACTCTCACCAAGTGCTATTTGCTTCTTAATTTAACAATTTCCGAATTAAGCATAGCCTCTCTAAATTCAATTAACTTTCCCGGCATGCTTTAAACTGAACTTTCACTTTTCCACAATTTCCAAGTGTATTTTTCAAAGAAGATTTTTAAGAAGATTGATGTGAGGATGCAATCTAAATAAAAAATCAAACTCCTGAACGTGATGCTTCATAAATATCAATTTGAAACCTGCTGCATTGTCTACCCTTTCTAGGACCCCTTACCAGATGTTAAACCGAACTTTTTCTTGACAATAACCTGCAATTGTACTTTTGATAGAAGATATCTAGAAAAACTGGCATTCAGATGCAACCAAAACAGTTAAAACTACACAACGTGATGCTTCATAAAACCTGCTGTATTCCCAAAATGATTTAATAGTAATTCAAAACTCATATCTTTAAAAAAGTGCTGCAATCACTGAACCAGCTGAGTGAAGAAATGATTTTCTGTGAGGAGAAATGGAAGAGATGAGCTTGAGAGAAGGAGATTTGTGAGTAGGAGTATGTAAATTAGGAGAAGTTGAATTTATATGAAGCAAGGTTGGACGTTTCAAGAAGGCCATTGGGTGGGTGATTAATAGGAATGTAAGAGGTAATGCACCGTAATTGCTCTAGAACTCAAAAGATCGTCTTCGGTTATGGTCGTCGGTGGCGTTCCAAGTCGAAAGATAATAGATCGACGCTCGATTCAGAGCTCTCGTAAGAAGGAAGAAGAAGAGCTAGAGTTGGGCTAACTTAAAATAAGGCCTAATTAGAAATGGTGATAAATAAATCGAGCTTTCGGTTATAAGAATAAAAACGATTATGATGGAATATTACAAACCAAAAGGGTAACATGTCAACATGTGTCAATACGTGAGTGATGACGTGGACAGACTTAATAGAGAGAATATCTCTTATTATATAATAAATATTTTTTTATCAAACATATAATGTAGAAATTATACTTTAAATTTTAAATTCCACAAAAGTTTCCTCCAGGACCACCAAAGGAAAAAAAGTAACCGCGTGGATCACGACCAGGAAGGTTCTCTCCAATTGTTAGTCCATAACATTTAGGACTGTCTAACAACTTCTCTACAGGAAATGAATCGATTCTTTTTGGCTCATTGTTAGAATTCCAGACTTTAATATTCCTAAAAAATGACATTCCCTCGTCGGCCGATTTTGGAAATTGACCATCACCCATCGCAGGGCTTGGACCATAAGAAGATGCTTGAACCACACCTCCAACTCCAACCATATTTCCACCATTATCCATAAGATTAAATAGCTCTTTTGGCCAATAGCCGATATTTACAGTAGGCGCCAAATTTATAACCCACCAGTTTCCTGTGTGTCTATCCTTTTGTGCACAACCAACCAAAACAAAAAAAAAAACAATTTTTTTGTTAATTGAAAACTTCAGAGTGAAAACAAAATTGTGAAATGTATTCGGAATTAAAATTTTATATTCGTAATACATCAAACATTAATTTGTATCAAACATTAATTTGTTTCATAGTTGATTTATTTTAAGATTTATAAATTTCTCACTACTGAATGACACAAATAGAAAACCTTTTAACATTTTATTAAAGAAAACCAAATAAGTATGTCAAATTTGGAATATACCTGATGGATGGTGCGATGTAAAAAAACGGAGTCCTGTGGGTTCATTTTAACAGGTTCAGCTATTGGAATATCGCGCGATACTTGAACAAACCCTGGGCATCTCATATTATAACACCCTTTTCCATTTCTACCCTATCAAAGTCATATTTAATATTTGCATATCATTTGATTTAAGGATTTCAGAATATATATAAATACAACAGAAAAATTATATATTTAAATTATTACATCCATACCTGCCAAAATGCATATGACCAAAGACCGTTATCGCCATATAGGCTTGGATTTATCTGGCAAAATAATTTCCAATACTTCAGCATTATCTAGTAGAAGATTTATGAAGGACAAAGAAAAAACCGAAAATGTAAAACCTACCATAAAACCGGTCTGCATAAAATTAACCTCTTTATTCAATCCACTCCCTATATACATCTGATTATATGAAGCTTGATCGTGTCGGATGTCTAGGTAATATGCATTAAACAAAGCTTGCACACCACGATATGGACCAGTACGCGATCTTACTCCAGCAATCTACAAGGAGGCGATTATTATGGCACATATATATATATATATGTTGATATATGAAAATGGGTTAGATCAAAATTATTTGGAGAAAATCTGAATGCTTACATGTGTTAGAGGACTATCGGCCGACAAAGGATGAAAATACTTTTCTTTTGCATTGGTGCTGAACTTCTTGGTGTTTCTCAATATAGGAACAGTTCCATATGGACATCTTATTTTATTTTTGTATGCCACATTATTGCTAGTTTGATTTGTTGATTCATATTGTGAAACTGATGGTTCCATCTTTATAAAAAAAAAAGAGTGGTATAGTTAATATTTATTTGGATTGAAAATATCTAATAATTGAAGAGCAATTCTTTAGTGATGCCAAATCAGCATTTTCTAAAACATAAAATAATAATATATGTCAATAATTAATTATTTAATCTGATAATTAATTATTTAAAATTCAATAAAATATAAAAATAAATTAAATTAAATATGAAATATCATGAACATAGATAAAATAAAAAAATATAAATGCATCAGTAATATTATGTTGCATGACTTAATTGTATTATCCAAATTCATGAATATAATTAAATTTTAATACATAAGTGAAACTAGTAAATTATGAGAACCAAAAATCAATATAGGTTTAAAGATTTTAATATTTAAAAAAAGAAAAACCAGAACTATAAAAGTATAGGGCACCAAAAATATTTAATAAACAATAGAAGTGAATACCAATTATAAAAATAGAGAAAAATATGTCACAGAATATAGAAAAATAAGAAAAATACAGAAAATATACAAAACTATAAAAAAAAAAACTTGAAAAAATGGATACAGTGAAATTTTTTTTAAAAGTGGTAAATTAGAATGTCAAAATAACTATTGTAGTATTAGGATTAAGATTAGTGTAAAGAGTATAAGAAACAAGTAAATTTGTATGAAATAAAGTATAGATGAGATTGCAAAGATGATCAAGAACAAGCAATGTAAGAAAAATATTCGTAATCAAAATAGATATATAAAAACAATAACATAAATTTAAAAAAAATTCACACGTTAGTATAGATTGTAAAACCTTGCACCTGGATTTTGTGGTTTATGATCAAGGGATGATCAAGTCCTGGTTGCTTATCAATATCTATGCAATCGTAAGTTATATTTTCACTGATCTGTTGAGGACCAAAAATATGCGATGATTGAACTCAGTACATGATATATCAAATAATAAGAAACCAAAATGTTGAGTTAACTGAGTAGTATCAAAAGAATAGAAAGGAAGTGTATGTCTCAAGTTTTCTTTAGAGCTGACCTTGAAGGATCTAACGTGCACCGTACTTTTATCCGAACGAACTAGGGCTGTTGAGAACAAAAGAGTTAACATATAGACGATAAGAGCCATCCTGATTCCTGTAGACATTTTATTTGTTGTTTCTTCAACACTGAAAATAGTGTGTTATTTATATATATGACGATGCCAGAAGAGGAAAAGAAGTTAATAAAATTAGCACAACCGTTAGATTACTTTTCAGCTTTATTTTGCTTAAGGTAATAGATCTTCTGAAATCAAAATATTTGACTGACAATTACTTTTCAGTTTTATTTTGCTTAAGGTAATAGATCTTCTGAAATCAAAATATTTGACTGGCAAATAAATGAATACTAAACGGTGAATGTTCGTAATTTGACCGAAAACTAAAAGGGGTTACTTATTAAATTATTATCTATTGGGTTTATTAAGTCAAAACTAAATATTGATACCAATCTAACGAGTAGATATTGTGGTTCGCGTCGACTGTTGTAAATAGAAAGAAAAGAGATAGAAGGAATTAGTATATATTATTCTATAAGTAATAAATCCTTTATATAAAGACGAATACATAAGAAAAAATGAAATTCCTTTTTCTGAATAAAAAAGAAAGTACAAAGAATAAATAAAGATAAATATAAAAGTAAATATAAGTAGATTTAGAATATGCATAATGAATATCCACATTATATTTCTTAATATTCATAACACTTCCTATTGAATGTCCATTATGAAAAATGGTTTATAATGTGCTTAAGATGCTGCCTCATTAAAAACCTTACTAGGAAAACCTAATGAGAAAAACCATAGTTAGGGAAAAAAGAGTTCATCACGCATTATTCCCCCTCATAAGGACATTACTTAAGATCTTTGAGATGATGCAATCCAATGTGATGACTATTTAAAAATAATGTCTTGGTGAATATGTCCGCCATATCTTTACTTGAATGAATTTGTAAAAATTGCATCGTCATTCTTCAGTAGTGCATGAGTCTTGTTGATGATCTATTTTTAATCATTCTCTTTGATTCTCTGATATCATGAATATATGGGAAAGATTATGGAGAAGTGATAGCTTATTATGACATTTTCTTTTTGAGTGTCTATCTTTTGTATGTTTATCTTTTGTGTGTTCTTTACTGTCTCATTATAACCTTAGCATGGAAAAATCATATGGGATAAAAATCATGAAAATGAAAAAAAGTATAGCCACACATATCATTATATTTCTCCCCCTGGAAGCAACATCTTCATGATATGCATATCATATATATAATCTTTTGAGCATAGTTTTTGTGAATACTCGTTTAATTTCTATATAATATATAGGATTATTGGACATCTGATCCATAACACCCTTTTGACATAGACGATAATTTTTGGTCTATTTGGATTTCGGACCAAATCTCTTTACATATCGTCTTCTAACATCTCTCATTGTATATACTTGTACATACGAATTATTCATACTCTTCTTATAAAAGTTACTATTATGACTTTTTTCTTATCATACAAAATCACATCTTTCAATTATGAAAGATAAGTAACTTACTCAAGTAACATTTCAAATATGGTACTACAAGACCAAACATATTTGAACATTCTCTATATAAAATCCTGCAAGGATCTTTTTTCCAAACTATGACTTTCAATAACACTATAAGAGTTTTCAGTTTGTTCAAATCCATAATCACATATTATTTTCATCAAAATATTTATGATAAATTTTCAAGAGTTTCAATGATAATTAAGGATTCTAGTGATCCATGATCCTTTGATAAATACACATGAGTATATTAACTCATCTTATAATATTCACTACTTTCTGATTATATTCCATAAAAAAAAATTTTCTTAATTCGATCAAATACACTGAGTTCCCGGGAACATAATTTTCTTATCATCAATCCTTCAGTGATTGTATCCTTCAACGATATATAATGGAGTTTCATATAAATATCATTATCCAGTGGGTTGTATAAATCAAGTTCTTTTATTATTGCCAGACTTTTCAGGAACTTGAAAGTAGTTGCATCTACCACATGAGACTATGTCTCTCCATAACCAATTTCATATTCATACTACTTTAGCACAAAGATTATTCAAATCCCACTGGTTGATCACCTTTAGTTTTATAAATTATTGATCCACATACTTTTTCTTTCTTAGAGATTTTCATTCTTCTGTCTATTGTTTCTTTCCAATTTGGCCAATCGTTCATTGTGTACACTTTTCAATATATTTTCTTTAATGATCATCTTTCTCATATATCATATCAACTATCACATTGCATGCAAACATACTATCGACGTCGATATGCTTTTGTGGTTCCATTTTATTCCACACATGACATAACTTATTGAGATTTCTTTCTTGTCTCAGGCCTGAGTTTCTTTCTTTGTCATGTTTAATGTCTCTTCTTAGAGATCATTCATAAAACTTTTGTTATCTCGGTTTGACCATTTCTAATTTCTGCTCCTTTTATTTTCTGAGAACTTGGAACCAATACTCATTTGCAGTTTAATATTTTCCTTCTGGGACATCAATTCTTATTGGAGCATTTACAGCTGGTATATTTGACTTTGTCACTTTATTTAGATCAGTAAATATATCTGGCAACTGATTTACTAAACTTTATAAATTAATTATCTTTTGAACTTTTAGTTCTCATTCTATAGTCCGAGGATCAATGATATTACAATTCATTTTCTTTTCCATCTGTTTATTTTTTGTCTCCCTTATGTTGGAAAGACTGATTCATTCAAATTTCAGTCTACAAATCAAGCCTTATTTAGATCCTCTACGGATGGCTCTAGATTATTCGGTATCAATGGAGATTTATATCAAACATATATTCCCATCCTCTTTTAAGGATTCATCTTAAAACTCTATGGTGGAGCAACTGAAATGTGTACTATACATCCAAAATTCTTAATGGGAAATATTTGGTTTCTGACCCAAAACCAATGATGGGAGAACTATTTATTACTCCTTGGCTTGATGCAAATCAATGCTGCTACATTTTGTGTCATAACAAGTTCTTTAGATGTTCAACATTTATAGGAAAAATCTCATAAATCCTTTAGAATTAATAAGATGCATGATGGGTGATCAATCCACCACCATCTCCTTATATCCATTAATTAATAGATTTCAAGTCTATTTTGACTGGTGAAAGCATTATTATCTGTTTTTCTTGTGAGGAAGCAGCATATGAAAACTCATTCGAAAGAATCTTCTTATTCTTTACATATATTACTTTTTGCATATTTTTGAACCGTAATGGTCTAACCGATTCATGCCAAACAATGATATCTTTCGTAAACTTCTGATTTAAAATAATCTTTTATCTCCATTATATTAACTTTGTGTAGTAAAAATCCAGTAGAGAATCCAAATTAGTTTCTCCAATAAACTTCTTATGCCTTGAGAAATATTATACATTTGAAATATATTTAGCATTTTCTTTGCTTATTGTCTCAATATGATTTTTCTTAAAATCTCATGGAATTATCATGAAGGATTCATCAATCTTATGAACAAAATCTTTTGGATGTTCACTTATATGAAATATATGATTATTTAATTCTCCCCTCGAGATGATAACCCTGCAAGTTTTATCAATCTCGCATTGAATCCGATTTCCTGTCCTACTAGGGACATGTATTCCATCTTAAATCCTTTTGAGACTTAGGAAAATAAATACATAAAGTATTGCAATTGCATTCTCATAGAACATGACTCCTCTAGAGCATTCATATATATGCTCTTCTTGGGCATTCAATAAGCTATTCATTAGCTTGGATTGTACTTACACAATTCTTTCATCTTCAGTTTAGATTATATAAATACCTCTTATCTTTATTACCATCTTTATTTTCTCACTTCTGGTAATAATTTGAGTTCTTAAAAGAATCTCATTGGTCTCAAATTTTACATTAACCATATTCATATCCACATTCATATCTGGAACCACTTCTATACCTTTTTTTCAACCAGTGTTATTGGTGTGGTCCTTTTATTTCTTAACATATAATATCAGACTTGCTTTAGGAAATAGAGCATAACCAACAAAACATGGTTTATAACTTTCATCAGCTCATTGTTTTGCCCAGTCTCAATGAGACAATATATAAAGTACATAGTACTTTTAATAGCTCTTTTTATGTTAATGTGTCTACATGACAACATTATTTATGTGAAAGATATAGTATGTTTTTTCTAACATCTGTAGATCATTAACTTTCTTTCCATAAAATTTCAACTTGTAATCTCCAATATATATATATAGTTCCAAAAATTATTTAGAGACTTAGAAGTCTTGTGATCCTTAGATTCAAAGAATCATAATGAGCTTTTGGTAATATCACATTCTAGTGATTATTTATATTTTCAGATTGCTCAAACTTCTGGATGTTTTAGTCAAGTATTTGAGTTTGAGACTCTCATAAAATAGAGGTAATAAAATATAATAATGAATGCATATCATACAATATTATATAAAATAACATATTTCAAAAGCATTCTCTTAATAAAATCAAGACTAATTTATACTCTTATAAATAAATACTTATTATAATAACTTTATATTCACTAGCTTCTTAATCAATTTTCCAAACAAAAATTAAATCACATGTGCCAATTTTCATGCAAATTATTTTAGCTTATCAAATTTCAATTAACCATGTATTGATATAAAATATAACAAATAAAAATACTTATCTCGACAATGGGAATTGGAATGGAGATTGGAGATGGTGTTGGAAACCACTTAAGTTTTCAACCTGTTAGAAACATTCAAAAATTTTGCCTTCTATAAAGAATATATATAATCTTGATGTTCAAAACGTTTGCTCATAAAAACATGGCTATTATGTTAGTAGACATGGCTATAAATCTACAATTTTAAATTAATATCATATTAATCATTAACAATTTACAGTAAAACTCATTTTAAGGTCTAAATATGGAAAAGTAAACTATAACTCATAAAGAATCGATCAATCGATAACAAGTTAATATATAATGTTTTTCATAGAGAATTACTAGACCAAACGATGATGCAAAACATGATTCAATTATACAAATTATGCTCCAAACAATAACCATAATTAAATATGAATCAATTAAATATTAAAAGTATGTGATTCTAATTAAGCAAGCATGCATATATACTTCTCTTACGTAAAGCATAAAGACCATACATCAAATATAATTAAATTTAAGCATAAGTTAGACTATATGGTTACATGCTTGTCGGATTTTAAGTAAAAAAATTATCAGGACAATTAACTATCATGCAGTTTCAATCTTAAAACATTCAATCAGATTTAGCAATCAATGGATTTAGCAAGGTTAGCAGACAAATCCTATTAGGTCAAATTTCAGGGTAATTATAATCATCATGTGATTAGGATTAGAGTTTCATAAAACAAACAAATGTGAATCAGGGTGAAAACAATCAGATTAATAAATCAAAATTGGACATGCTTTAGTATTAGGGTTATGATTTTAGGGTTTTCATGATTAGGGTTTAAGGTTTTAGGGTTTCGTTGACTTACCTTAAAACCTTCGATTTGGGTTGAATGAATTAACCTTAAGAGAAATCTGTATGCTGAGATTGGGATGAGATCGTGCGTCCGGACAAGCTGGATGGATCGTGCGTCAAGGCAAGCTAGATGGATCGTCCGTCGCTGGATGGGTATTGTTTTAGATTAGGTTTTTTAAAACAATCGTGCTGATAACGTGTTGTAAATAGAAAGAAAAGAGATAGAAGGAATTGGTGTATATTATTCTGTAAGTAATGAATCCCTTATATAAGGGTGAATACATAAGAGAAATAGAAATTCCTTTTTCTAAACAGAAAATAAAAGTATAGAGAATAAATAAAGATAAATATAAAAGTAAATCTAAGTAGATCTAGAATCTCCATAATGGATATCCACATAATATTTCCTAATATTCATAACATGGAGATATTTGTTGCTACACTTAACTTTTTGTCTAAAAGAAGAAGATGCGACATCAGCGTTGATAGATGAGTCATCAGCCGAAATATCAGTGGAGCTATCAAGATGATATAAGACGTAGGAGTTGACAAGGCAAGTTGTGTGCACAAAAACGATTGCACGTGTTGTAAACTAGAGAGAAAGTCTGGGGAATTTCGTATGTTGTGTGTATTAATAATGTATCCTTTATATAAGGATGAATACATAAGATAAAAGGAAAGTACGGTTTTCATTTTCCTAATACAATAAGAAAATATACTCCTAATACAAATAGGAAACGGATAGACCGGACCAGATGGTTTATGACACTCCACCATTCGGTGTATAAAACTCCTCCTTGGATGTCATAACCATTAAGGGCTCATAATACGCTTTGGATGTTGCCTCATTAAAACCTTACCAGAAAAACAGCATACTCCCCCTGTTATGAAGGAAAAAGAGTACAACACGTATTACTCCCCCTGTTATGAAGGAAAAAGAGTATAACACGTATTACTCCCCCTGTTCTGAACCTCCCTGAAGGTCCTTCGGTTGACGGATTCCAATCTGAGAAGTTAACTTCTTGAATGTTGAGGTTGGAAGTGACTTGGTGAATAGGTCTGCAGAATTGTCACTTGAATGGACTTGTAGTACTTTGACTTCTCCAGCTTTCTGCAAATCATGTGTGAAGAAGAACTTTGGCAAAATGTGCTTCGTCCTATCACATTTGATGTATCCGTCCTTAAGCTGAGTTATGCATGCTGTATTGTCCTCGTACATGACAGTTTGTTCATTTTTTTCCTTTGGTCATCTCAGAATCAACTCTAATGTGTTGGGTCATTAGCCTTAACCAAACACATTCACGGCTGACTCGTGAATAGCCAATATTTCTGCATGGTTGGATGATGTAGCCGCAATGGTCTGCTTCATGGACCGCCAGGATATGGCAGTTCCACCGTGGGTAAAAACATAACCTGTCTGAGACCGAGCATTGTGTGGATCCGAAAGATATCCTGCATCAGAAAAACCAATTAAACTTTCTTTGGATTGGTTATTATAGAATAGACCCAAGTATTTCGTTCCATGTAGATAATGAAGAATATGTTTAATCCCGTTCCAGTGCCTTTGGGTCGGACATGAGCTAAATCTAGACAATAAATTCACGGCAAAACTTATATCTAGCTTTGTGTGGCTCGCCAGATACATTAAAGCTCCTATGGCACTGAGATATGACACTGAGATATGGCAATTCGGGACCAAGAACTTTTTCATCGTCCTTCTTAGGAGCAAACTGATCTTTCTTTAGATCAACTGATCTCACAACCATGGGGGTAGACAATGGGTGAGATTGGTCCATATTAAATATCTTGAGTATCTTTTCTGTATATGCCATTTGATGCACAAGGATTCCATTATTAATGTACTTAAGCTGTAATCCCAAACAAAACTTTGTTTTTCCTTAAGTCTTTCATCTCAAACTCTTTGTTGAGGTATTCGACTATTTGGGTAATTTCCTCAGAGGTTCCTAGGATATTCAGATCATCAACATACACCGCGATGATTACGAACCCCTTTTCGAATTTCTTTATGAAAATACACGGATTGATGGGGTCGTTTTTATAGCTCTTTTTCACTATGTACTCATTTAGTCTATTATACCACATTCGACCTGATTGTTTCAATCCATACAGGGATTTGTTCAACTTTATATAATGTTGTTCTCGAGAACTTGTCTTATCTTTGAGCTCAATACCCTCTGGGACTTTCATATATATTTTACTATCTAGTGGACCATATAAGTATGCGGTCACTACGTCCATTAGTCGCAAATCCAATT
Source organism: Sisymbrium altissimum (assembly GCA_900406495.1). Classification (NCBI taxonomy): domain Eukaryota; kingdom Viridiplantae; phylum Streptophyta; class Magnoliopsida; order Brassicales; family Brassicaceae; genus Sisymbrium; species Sisymbrium altissimum. The sequence continues at coordinate 3,134 of OVBI01001264.1, read as the reverse complement.
TCTCTCTTATGGCCAAATTTATTAGGAATCTAAAAATAGTAGCATCCACCACAGGGGAGTATGTCTCCTCATAACATATTCCTGGTCTCTGTGAGAATCCTTGTGCAAAAAGCCGTGCTTTATATCTCACGATTTCACCATGTTCATTTTTTTTTCTCACAAAAACCCATTTATGTCCAACTGGTTTAACTTCATAGGGTGTCCGGATTATTGGACCAAAGACATCATTTTTCCTTAAAGAATTTAACTCTACATTTATGGCTTCTTTCCATTTAGTCCAATCATTTCGTTGAGTGCACTCAAATAAAGACGTGGGTTCTGGATCCTCGATTATATCCATAAGTTCAAGTACTACCTTTTCCATTGTATTCCAGACATAACATAATTGATTGAGATCTCATTGTTATCAGGAACTTCAGGACCTTGAAGCTCGGTGTCCTGAGCCTCATTTTTTGGTACCATCAGTTCGGTCATGCCTGGGGTTCCATTAACCTCGGAATCCTTTATTCTCAGAACCTTTCTTTGATTACCGAGTGTTCTGATCTTTGGAACCTATTGGCCGGCCATGTTTGAAGCGCACTTTAGACTCTGTAGCAACTTGATTGTGTCCCTCTTGAACATCAATATGAATTCGTGCATTCACAGCTGGTATATATGATTTAGTTACTCTTTTCGGGTCAGCAAAGGAATCTGGCAACTGATTAGGTAGCTTTTGTAAGTGTATTATCTTTTGGACTTATAATTCACATTCTTTAGTCCGAGGATCTTGCCATGATATGGACGGTTGATTCCATGTAATTTCCTTTACCAGCTTATTATTATCTCCCCCTAATGTTGGATAGTTGGATTCGTCAAAGTGACAATCTGCGTACCTGGCCTTAAATAGATCACCCGTGGTTGGTTCAAGGTACTTAATAATTGTGCGAGAATCATATCCAACATATATCCCCATCCTCCTTTGAGGACCCATCTTAGTTCTCTGTGGTGGTGCAATTGGTACATAGACGGCACATCCAAATGTCTTAAGATCGGATATGTCTGGCTCATGACATGTGATCAATTGTGATAGGGAATACTTATGTTCACTAGATGGCCTGACGCGAATTAATTCGGCTGCATATAAAACCGCATGTCCCCAAGCTGAGACCGGGAGTTTTTCATAAGTAATGGTCTAGCAATTAGCTGTATGCGTTTGATAAATGATTCTGCCAAACCATTTTGTATATGTACATATGCCACAGAATATTCCACGCTTACCCCCATGGACATACAATAATCATTAAACGCTTGGAACGTGAATTCACCAGCATTATCTAGGCGTATAGTCTTTAAAGGAAAATCTGGAAAGTGTGCTCTTATGCGAATTATCTGAGCAAGTAACCTTGCAAATGCCAAATTTCGAGTTGGTAGGAGACTTACGTGTGACCATCTTGTGGATGCATCAATACAGACCATAAAACATCTAAACATCCCACAAGGTGGGTATATTGGTCCACAAATGTCTCATTGTATTCTTTCCAGAAAGTTTATTGTTTCCTTAGTCACTTTAACTGGTGATGTCCTAACAATAAGTTTCCCAAGTGAACATGCTTCACACGTGAGTTTCTTTGGGATAACTTTTCTTTCTTTCAATGCGTGTCCATCTGTATTTGATATTAGCTTTCGCATAATGTTTGTACCGGGATGGCCAAGCCGGTTGTGCCGAAGAGTGAAATTCTCGGTAAATGCCTTGTTTACCGTGACATTAGCCTCTATCATACTGATCTTAGCACAGTAAAGGCCTGTAGAAACGGCAAGTATAGTCTCTAGGACTTTGTTATGGCCTTGGGCAATCTCAAATATTAGAAGGAACTCTTTGTTTCCTTCGCCCTTAGTTTCAATATGGAAGCCATTCATTCGAATATCTTTAAAACTCAATAGGCTTCTCTTAGAGCTGGGTGAATATAAAGCATCAGAAATTTCTAGATGCGTACCCTTAGGCAACAATATGTTAGGCTGGCCATAGCCTTCAATTAGAATGGCCATACCTGCTATGGTACTTATATTGGCGCTTTTTGAGTGTAAGATCAATGAAATATCTTTTCTCTCTAAGAATCGTTTGGCTTGACCCACTATCCACCACAAAAATGTCCATGTTATCTCTCATTCTTCGAAACAAGGATCATATCTTACAGACTTTGAAATAACATCCTTTTATTTCATTAGATTCAAAATAATAGCAATAAAAACAAATTCAAAAGATAACTTAAAACTTAAAGGAAAACATAAATCTAAAAATCAAAATCAACTTGATCACTTAAGGAAATCCGAAGTTTCATAGTTCATTGAGTCATCTTATTCATGATCAAAATCCCCTTCGTTATCATGCTGTGCCAAATTGGCTTTTGGGTTCTTCCCTTTTAGACTCTCTTGATAGAGGTCAATTAGATGTTTGGGAGTCCGGCAAGTCTTAGCCCAATAATTGCGCATTCCACATCGATGGCATATAGATTTGGTGGTTAAGTTTTGCCGTTTGAAAAAAGTACCTGCGGCACGATGGCCTCGGTCTCGACCACGGTTGAAATCGGGTTGATACCCGCGGCCTCGGCCTTCGCCTCGGCCATTAGGATGATGATGGCCACGACCACGTCCTTGCCATCTTCCACGGCCACGGCCGTAATGCCTTTGTTCTTTCTGGACGTGGTTAGTCTCTTTCTTTTCCTCTGTGGCCACATTGGCTGCGGGAAGTGGGGTTGTCTCATCTCACTATGTCTTATTAGTAACTCATTGTTTTGCTCGGCCAGCAATAGGCATGAGATAAGACTTGAGTATATCTTAAAGCCTTTTTCACGGTATTATTGTTGTAACAATACATTATTTGTGTGGAAGGTGGAGAAAGTTTTCTCAAGCATATCTTTATCAGCTATTTCCTCACCACACAGTGTCAGTTTGAAACTATCTTAAAACATGGCCGAGTTATATTCATCCACGGACTTAAAGTCATGGAACCTGACACTACAAANAAAACATCAAGATAGCAACGTTCATTTACGACGAATTAAGGACGCCTCATATTAAAAAGGAATGAACAACGAGATTACGATGAAATATAAATTCGTTGTAAATTAATTGTAAAGTTACAACGAAAATGGGCG